>JAQIUQ010004479.1:477500-545000 GCA_030378365.1 Hybognathus amarus
GTAGTAGTAGTGACTGGAACGTGGATCCTTCACCACAGGGGTGTGGAGATAAGCTGGGGCTTTCACTGGAGCAGGTGCAGGGGCTTTGACAGCAGCTGGGGCCGGAGCCAAGTAGGGGTAATATGAGTATCCCTTTGAGTGCATGCAATACGGGTCTCTGTAAGGGTCACAAGACTTGATTGGGGCAGGCGCTGGTGCCTCAGCCTTGGGCTTGGGTCTGTTGGTGTACGAGGCCACGCAGTTTGGGTCATCAGACTCGGCACAAGACTTGTAGATGTCGCCTAGGTGCTTCAGGTACAACTTGTAGGAACTGCGTGACTCAGCACGATTCTTGTTCTGCAAGTAAGCCAGATAGACGCGATCCAGCTCTGCAACCTGAAAGTTCACAACAAATGATCTTGATTCAGGGCTTGGATTATACAACCAACATAACAGACATAAGTAGCCTTAATCTTACCCTAACTTTTTATACTTTTAAATTTCCAGTAACTATTTCCATGTGATGGCCAATAACCGATCAATGGCCGATATAAGCTGCTTTCCGACCGGAGGGACTTTTGCAGTTCCTGGAACCTAACGTTCCTGATAACCCTTATTTCTTGTGTTCCAACCGGACTAAATTGGGGATTTTTTTAGATTTCAGTACCTAGTCTAGAGCGAGGACTTTTTTAGTTCCCTTTCCCTAGGTCTACGTTGATTGGTTCAACTTATAAGTCATGCCCACTGTCAACACGGAACTTGTAGCACGCTGTCTGCCATACGCTGCCATACGCCTGCGCTCTGCTCTTTGTATCTTCTTCCATCCTATTATTTAATATCATATTACGCTGGAGACCTTCGCCTTCTGTGTTTCTCTGTACAGAACTCAAGCATAATCTTTAAACGCCGCCGTTCGTTCTCCGTTACTAAGGTCCCGGCAAGGCAGAACAGGAACATTGCAATAGCCTCCTCCATGCTGGTTTGTTGTTGTTGTATGTGGCTGCGCTACGTCTAGTGATGAAGCTATAAAGACTGTCGCCGTGCTTGCGTTACCCCTCCTACGAGTTCCTGATGGCCACTTGGCCAGTGCGAACGCAAGCAGCAAAGCCGAGTTTGGGGGAAGAGTAGTTCTTAGAACTGTTTAGAAGCGGACAGTTCCTATAACTAAGTTCCTGTAACTACTTGGTCTTAAAGCGGCTATATATATAAAAAAGGTACTCTTTTTATCAAAAACAAATGATAAAAAAAACAAGTGAATATAGATATCTACAACATAGAAATGGTTATTCATTTTCAGATTTTCTAAATAATACATTATTAAATGATTTAATAATATAACTTTTAGTGAGCATCAGAAGACCATGCGCGTTTAAAAACCATTGGTTGTTACTGATTCAAATTCAACCATATTGGCCAAAAACCGACATGCAAGGTACCGATTATATTGGGCATTCCTCAGATTAATCTATGCAAAAACTATGAACGGTTGTTGTAGGTCCTGCAGGTCTACTGTGTTTTCCTGTTTAGTTCACAATATGCTGTACTCACGCCCTCTTGGTTCCCATTGTCAGTGAAGTATTTGTACCAGCTCCAGAAGTCAGAGTGCTGTTTGTACCAACTGATGTTTCTCCTGTTGCGGATTAGCCTCTTTGGGCTTGCCTCAACGTCTGCCTTTTCATCGCTTCCATCTGGCAGAAACATTATGTGTTAGTTATACATATCTGAACATTCACACACATATTATACTGTAGCTATATATTGATTAAATTTGAGACTCAATAAAGACATAAAGAAAAGGAGAACAAGCAATACTTACCGTCTCCTTTTAAACGCTGGGGTCACAGGGCCAGCCAACAGAAGCTCTGATAAAGAAGAAGAGTAGAGAGAGAAAAATTAGGGGTCCAAGTCTCAACCAGATGTTGCGTTTGTCAGAGACAGAGTAGGAAATGCTTACAGACAGTAAAGACCCAATGAGCTGAGGGCAGCAGGATGCAGTTTTACAAAGTTGTGTGGGGAAGGGAAGGTGGTAATATACAGGGGTTTGCTGGAAATTAATCTTCAAACAGCGCACATCAGCACTTTGATGCCGGCAGGGGGCTGCTGTAACTGGGCTCATACAAGCAAAAGCTATAAAATCTACAAAGGGAAGGAGCCTATATACCTACAGGTGAACCTAATTATCCTAGCATCAGAAAATGTCTGAACTGACACCTTATCCAACGTTCATCTCTGCTGAAATGGATACGAGGGGATCACGGATGTGTAGTGTTCACTATGAGGTGATCTCAGTGTCTTATTTGAGTCGATGTTGGTAAAGGAAATGTTGCTCTTTCAGAGGATCAGCAAGTTTATTCTTTATGAGCTTGTAAACTGCTGCCACATCTGGAAACCCGGTGCACTTAGAGTTTTGCTGACAACTGCTAATCATTTTATCAGTTGCAGAGCAAAACGCAAAGGAACTCAGAAACCCGACGCCCCTTCATTTGATACAGAACTTTTAGGGAAATTTCAGTCAGAAGATACAAAGTCAGTAAGCTTCGAACAGATCTGGTATTTATTTTACCATAGAACTAAAAATAAGGTTTCATATATATATAAAGCTATCAGGAAATCCACAGAGCAGATTTTATTAAGAAAAAAATAATTCAGAAATTTCACCTGGTAAGAACGTTGCTAGCAGCAACACATGGAAGATGAAAGATCGAGCCATTCTTTACCTTCCTGATTCCTTTGAATAAACAACATTAATTATAGCATTTATTTGCATTTTCATAAGCTTTCATATCCATACTTTAACATGATGAACCTCAATCAAAATGATTATGAGACAAAGCTTACTTTTGCTCCCTGATATATTTCATGATCTACATTTAAAAAGTATTTAAAAATTTGGAGATGGAGAATTTATCAAGAAGGAAAATAAAAAAATTACATTTTACATATAGACAGAATTTGACAAAAAAAATAACTCTGTATAGTCGATTACCACCTCATTATTTGTTGTTACGTTGTATACAAAGAAAATTATGTTTTTTCCCCGTGAGACATTTGCAATTTTAAGGTAAGTTCAACAAACATTCCATTTACACATTCAAGCTCTTTACACCATCTCATCATATTCCTGTCAATGTCAGTATTCTTTGCTGCGCTGTAAAAGTGAATATGCTATATCTAAGCAATAAAATTGTGGCAACAGATTACAAGCAATATTATTAATTAGAAATTTGACAAATTAGATTTGAGTAGTAATTAATTAAATTAATTCCTTAAAAGTTAACCATTCAAATGATTGTGAAAAAATTATGTTAAAACATAACCAACACCATCAGATAACCTTTTCTATTTGTTCATCTGACTGTTATAACTCAGGTATATCAGCCAAACAAAACTTAAAGTGAATGACTTAAGGGTCAAGAGCCCAACTAAAACAAACATTGATCACCATAATGGTGACTTAAAATTATGGTTTTCTCCTTCAGTGATTCTGCTTGTTAACATCAGGAGTCTTCTATATTGGCAATATAATAACATAGTGTTCTTCATTCATCTTTGTATCGTATTTTTGTTGTAAATTTTACTCATTTTAAACGGTTAACTTTTAAGGAATTAATTCGATTAATTATTACTCAGTTCTACTTTGTTAAATTTAATTTGCAATATTGCTTGTAATCAGTTGTCACAATTTTATTGATTAAATATAGCATATTCATTTTTAACAGCGTGGCGCAGCTTTCAAGATGAACATATACAAAACATCTGAAATATTTTAAATGTATTTGAAATATTTTAAACACATTTAAAATATTTTAAATGCATTTAAAATATTTTCACTATTAAACGCATAATTATAATAGGATTTTATCTTCTAACTGTGCAAAAAAAATTGTGCATTCTGTTGGCTTAGTAGAAATTGGAGCACATAGGCATATTGTTAATGTGCAATTGCTTAATAATCAGACATATGAGTCTGTGTCTTACCCGTGTTAGGATGTGGCGACGTGAACCACTGAAGAGACAGCCGACTGGGCCTGGAAGTTGAGCTCCACAGCTGACTGACTGGAAGAGGAAGGTGAGTCTATCCCTTGTGTACTAGTCTCAACACACCCCTGTACACCGACTGTGCCACCGCTAGAACCTGGCCACAATTTAAACCCAACCTTGATCATTAAAGACAAAAAGGGTGCATCCCATGGGGCCAAGTACACGCTGCTTCCAACACTACCATTGGCTTTCTATGGCCAAGCAAGTCAACCAATCAGATGTTTTTGTTAAGGTATAGACAGACACAGCAGGAGACAAAAGAACATCAACTGTTTTACATTTAGTCGGTTTAAACTTTCAGATGCTTTTTAAAATTGAGAATGCAAAAAAAGCTTATTTGTTAACTTTGCATTAGCTTTCAGTTACTAAATAGAGTGTTTTTTTTTTTTTTTGTTTTATGAGAAACCAGTAACAAATCTAAATTTGTTTTTAAGTTTGAAATCGGGCCAATATGCTTGCAAGTTTGCATTTTGTAATTAGCAAACTGGGAACATCTACATGTCTTAACATTACTGAGTAAATGGAGGGACGCTTCCCAGTAAAGGTTTCATCAAGCGGATTCTTGTTATCTTCAGCTAACAGAGTAACAGTGACATAAAACAAATCTCTACTGAATATTGGGTCACAGACGAAATGCACCTAACCTGTCAAGTGCAGCAAACTTTGTAAAACCACTCATGGGGATTTTTTTTTATACGCACAACTGCCAAGCTCCAAGCTCAATCCGATCATCCCACAAATAACTGCACAGAATGACATTAAAGTAATCTTTCACAATTGAAACCCTGTTTGTGATGCAGATTAAGAGTTAAAGGGAAAGTTCACCCAAAAAATGTAACATTTTGTCATCATTTACTTTTAAATTTGTAGGTGAACTATCCCTTTAAAGTATGCCTTTTTTTTAATCACCTAACCTGAATAAAAACAGATTATCAAGCGAGTTCGGATATACACAGGCAGAAAAATATTTTTGTCAATGTCAGCGTGTAAAACATCTGTGCTTCTATGTTAACGGTGAATCCGCACATATAATTATGCACACTTACAGGTGTTCAGGAAATGTACAAAAACCTACAATCAGGGCTAGAAACAGATTTCAGCCTCAGGGAAAAAAAACGTTTATAATAATTCCAACTTTTGACTTGGAATGTCTAAAATGTGGAAACATCTGGCAAAGGAAAGACTCTGTATTGCAAACAAGTTTATTAATGAACTGAAGAATTAACAAATGCTACATCATGCACTTAAATGAACAACAATGAACATTTTATACAATGGAGGACATCATCCTAATTCGTCTTCTTCACTGAATATCATCGCCATCAAATAGATCTTCAAAATTGTGGAGAAAGAGAAGTGTAAAGGAGTAGCACAACACAATTTCTCTATGAAGACAGTACTTTTAATTTGGCAAATTAAACATAAACGTGTTTATTAAATAGTCTGCACAAATATCCATCTCTGACATGGTGTTCCCAAAATAAGGGTATGAGCTCTTGATCGGGGTCTCTGGATTATTTTCCGTTAAGCTTTCAAAAATAATAGCTTCCCTGATAAAAACGCCCCTGACTGACACGTGTTCAAGCTTACTTCAAGCGCTACAGAAGGATTCAGGGGCCATAAGAGGGGTAACCTGCTGCGCTGGAGCCAGGGCAGGCCAATGAGAGGCGCTTTACATGGGTTCTCAGCTTCATACCTGCTTTACTCTTTAACTGCCTGCTTTTTAGGTCATCCTGTGCTCAGAGCTGAAACTACTTTTACTAACAGTATATAGAGGAGGCGGAAAGGTACGAAGAACATTGTAGAGTATGCATGCTAAAGCACTTTGGCTTACATTCTGTTGCAAGCAAACAAAGAAAACAGCAATATAAATGAAGGAAAGAATTTTTTTTCTTTGAGCAAAGCAAAACACAGTACATACAAAGATACACATACTAAACTTAACTAAAACTACTAAACATTTGTTAATTAAAATAAAGATTAATAAAATATAACTATTAGTTGAATATATAACATATACACTCATGCATGCATACAGTACAAACACAAAGACATATTATATATGTATGTGTGTATATGTATATACACATATATTCACCAAAAGGATTATTAGGAACACCATACTAATACTGTGTTTGACCCCCTTTCGCCTTCAGAACTGCCTTAATTCTACGTGGCATTGATTCAGACAAGGTGCTGAAAGCATTTTTTAGAAATGTTGGCCCATATTGATACATTTTGGGTTGAGATCTGGTGACTGTGGGGGCCATTTTAGTGCAGTGAACTTATTGTCATGTTCAAGAAACCAATTTGAAATGATTCGAGCTTTGTGGCATGGTGCATTTGTCACTGCTGGAAGTGGCCATGAGAGGATGGGTACATGGTGGCCATTAAGTGATAGGACGTAGGTCAGGAAGACAATGCTCAGGTTGGCAGTGGCATTTAAAACGATGCCCAATTGGCACTAAGGGGCCTAAATTGCCCAGAAAACACCCACCCCATTACACCACTCACCACCAGCCTGCACAGTGGTAACAAGGCATGATGGATCAATGTTCTTATTCTGTTTACGCCAAATTCTGACTCTACCGTCTGAATGTCTCAACAGAAATCGAGACTCATCAGACCAGGCAACATTTTTCCAGTCTTCGACTGTTGAATTTTGGTGAGCTCTTGCTATTTGTAGCCTCATTTTCATATTTATAGTGGAAGATGAGTGGTACCCGATGGGGTCTTCTGCTGTTGTAGCCAATCCGCCTCAAGGTTGTGGCTTCACCCAAATGCTTTGCTGCATACCTCAGTTCGCAAGAGTGGTTATTTCAGTCAAAGTTGCTCTTCTATCAGCTTGAATCAGTCAGCCCATTCTCCTCTGACCTCTAGCATCAACAAGGCATTTTCGCCCACAGGACTGCGGCATACTGGATGTTTTTCCCTTTCACGCCATTCTTTGTAAACCCTACGAAGATGGTTGTGCGTGAAAATCCCAGTAACTGAGCAGATGTGAAATACTCAGACCAGTGCGTCTGGCACCAACAACCTCAAAATTGCTTAAATCACCTTTCTTCCCATTCTGACATTCAGTTTGGAGTTCAGGCGATTGTCTTAACCCGACCACACCCTAAATGCATTGAAGCAACTGCCATGTGATTGGTTGATTAGATAATTGCGTTAATAAGAAATTGAACAGGGCACCATTCAGTTTCAAAACGGTGCACAACGTTTTGCTACGGTTTCCTAGTTGAACGTCATGTTTCCAGGAAACGGTGTGCACCGGTGTGCAACGGGGTTTGAGATATGTTTTCTCTTGTTTGGTGGGTGTGTCAGAACTGCAATCCAATCAGCAGCAACATGTATATAAAGCATGCGGTATTAAAGTGAACTCGCACAATGTGTTCAAGGAAAATAATTTACAAATGTGTTCAATGCAGATCACTATATGCAACAACTGAGGATATTAGAAGATATGTTTGTCATTTATTGTAAAAATATAGGATATCAACATAATGATGTAGTTTAAACTTTATTATATTTTTTAGCTTCATTGCAAGTGTATGACATTTAGTATAGAAGTAAAAAATGGTAAGTGCTTTTCCTGAAAAATGAGAAAAGAAAATAGGTTATTAAAACATTATGAGATGCAAATAAAGTTAGTGTGTGAGGCTAAACAGAATGTGTTTTAGTCTGAATTAGGTAATATGTGTGCTTTCAGTTTCCACAAATCCCTTCACTTGATTCGAATATTCTCTTGTGTTCTGGGCAGGCAGTTACTTAACATCGGGCATAGGCTATTTTGTATATTAAACACTATTTATACCGACTTATAGCTCCGCAAATTCTTCACAAAGAACACAGAAATGGCCTTATGGCTCATAGTTGCAGATGTTCCTTATAATTCTTTAAGTGAGTGTATATATGAGGGTTTTCATTTGTAGGATTTGATAAAAACAAATGTTGCCCAGGAAACATGTTACTATTAAAATAAATGATAGTAATTACAAACCATTGGACATGTCAAATAAAGTAAGACGCAATCAGACAGTATTGTATTGTATCGTATCGTACATCAGATAATTGAGTCATATATGGAGTGAGTTTGTGAGTCTCACCATTAAAAAAGTCTGAGTGTACAGCCTTCTCATTGGCGGCCAGATCCATCAGCAGCCCAGTGCTGCCCCCTGCCTGCCAACACACAAACACACAGCACTACTACACACTGGCCTGACATTTACTCAATCATGTATTTAAACGAACAATGTCATTCATTTTAGAACAAATAATACACCACAAACATCTACAAAACTTTTATTAAATAAATGCCAATGAGATAACGTGTGCATCTAAGGAAATTTGACTTGTGTAAGTTACTGAACTGGAAGAAAGATTGGCTAAACCTGACACATTATAGCTACGTTACGCTGTTGTGTATACAGCTTTAAAAGAAACGAGACATAAATCTGTTCGATCACATATATGTGAGATTTATTACGTACGTGAACTTAAAGATACACGTCTCATCACAGAATCTCTTACTGCGAACCATGTGTAAACACCAACCTCATCCAGGTCCACATACGGACCAGCTCCCTCGGGAAACATTTCATCAACTGCTGGCTTCATAACTTCACCGCGAGTATTTAAAAAAGCAAAACAGCGGTGAATAAATGTCAAAATGATGTGTTTTTCAGCTCGCTGTCGAATTCATCGAAAACAAGCCGCTCGTTGTGTCCCTCTGTTTCCGGTGGTGTTTCGATTCGCGATGTCCGATTCGTGAATGAACTATTCTTTTGAGTCGGATCTTTTTTAATAACCTGTTTCCAAACAAAGTCGATTTAAATGACTTCTTTCCACAAAACGTTTCCATTACATGTGCATTAGGCAGGTCATTCTAAATGACTGGAATAAATAAATAAAATACACATGACAACAAACACTCTTATAAATACACTACCCAATCGAAAATAAATAGCATTATAATTTAAAAAAAATCAACAGCCATTTGAGGCTACATGTAGTTACACGACTCTAGTCTACTAGACTAGAGCATGAAAATGCAAGTCGCTATCCACATGATGCCGTAAAACGCATCGAACTAGTTCTTCAAAACGAACGGTTCGAAGGGAATCGATTCGTGAATTTTTTCAGGCTTCAGAATCTTCAAATCACTTTTTGTGTTACATCAAAATGTAACCGGCTGGAAAACGGGTCCTACTGGCTCGGTTGGAGAACTGGTCCCCACCGTAAATAAAAGTATTAAAATAGTCTTTGTAAATCGGGATGACACTTTTGTTTTATTTTTTACATTTCCTATATATGATATATAATACATCACAATAATGCACTCTGAAGCTGTTAATGAAACATAACAATGAAACGGTTAATCCTATATATGGCCTTTTTATTTATAGTAATATGGCACAAGATTCATCATTATAAGGCTATAGGTGTTTTTAGTAATATTTCAATAACCATCTTTAGTTTCTAGTGACAGAAACTAAACAAATGACATCCACTTAGTGCTCATGTTGCTCTGCCACTTCATAACCCAGTGTATCTCCCAGATGCTGATGGGCGAAGAATGTTCTGGCCATTTCATTGAGCTGCTCGTAGGCCCCAATACTGCCGGAAGTATTCCACATAATTCCAGAAATCTGAGGTGGAATATGACCAGTAGGGCACAGCCGGGGGCTTTTCATAGGGTACTATTTAAGAGAGAGAAAATAGACCTTGTGTATTTCTGCTGAATTCTTGCATTCCAGAATTCCTGATGATGTGTAACTGCACAAGTAATGTCTAAATGTGCCTCTTTGTATCCTCAGACTGGCAAACACTACATTACACTTAATAGTGAATATAATTATAAAACAGCATCAACATTTCATACAATCCAATTATGTGTTCAAACAAAAGCTTCATTGTATATTTTTTAAATGCTACTATTAATACTGTAGGTTATATACTGGTTAAAGGTGTGTAAACAAAATGATAAATAGACTGTTTACCCCCTTCAGGAATGAATCTGGCACCTGTGGAAGGAGAAAGTAGAGGAAGAGTGAATGAAATCCCTTACAAAGAGCTGATTCAACTGAGAATCTCCTGAGGGATTCAAGAAATGTGTGTATTTCCTTCTCAAATATTATTCCTAACTATGTTGTCCAGATGAACACAGCTCAGGTCTTTAGTGTTTTTACTATTAACATATGTCATTGTTCTTCTTTAAACATGCATTCCAGTTTGTTTATTTGATTTTTTTTTTTCATATTCTGAAAATCACAAAGTAGCTTCCAAAGCAAATATCTAGCCTAAACGTCCAGAGATAGTTATACTGTATGAGGAATATACACTACTTACTGCTGAGATTATCAGCAAGAAAACACAGCAAGAAAACCGCAAAAAGCACACTCCACTTCATCTTTCCCTGAAAAAAAAAAAACTTTTACAAATTACAATTATGGTTAAATATAACATTGAAAAACTACTACACTCACACATCCTTCATAATTGTGTTGGAAATAAACATTACCTCCTTTGCTGCACTGATTGTACAAGGTCCAGCAGTTTCTGCGAGCTAAAAGATTTTGTTCTTCACAGGTTCTGCACGGACTGGAACGCTGAGTTTCAGGAACGTTTTGTCCCCTCCCAAACAAGATCTACATCATTGAAACCACCCAAGACCATCTATGACATGCATCTCAAATCAAATAGGTTTGTTTTATGCATATTCCATGAACATATAGTTCCATTTTTAAACCAATAATATTCCATTAGAAATCTAAACACCAAGCATTCCAAAAGGCATAGAAAATACACTTTGAGGACCAATGCACATATCAAATTCACAAAATAAACACCTTTTTATTAAACATTATTCAGTAATGAGATGACACAGAGAACTTAATTGGCAAAAGGTTATGCTTTTATTTATTTTTCAAGAGGTGCAAAATATATAGCAAGCTGGGTTCAGCAGTTTTATGCAACAGGAGTAGTTTTATAATGATAATTTAAGAGAGATAGTGGGGGCATACTTTTCTGAACCAAAATTATATATTTCAGTTTTCACCGTTTAAAAAGGCCCATCGCATCCTTGTTGATCTGTGGGTAGCATTTTGCTCACGTCGATGTTGTCACGTGAGAAGATCTCTTGGCGTGGCAGATGGCCTCTGCGGGCAGAATGCGTGAGCGTGAGAGGATCCAAGCATAGTCCACATGAAACAGCCTGAGAACATCAGTGCACGAATAAAGCTAGGGCAATGCTGTTGTAGTCGAGTGGACAGGACCCAGTATGGGGCGTAGGGTGTGACTGAAAAAGAATTTCAGACAGTGAGATTCAAATCTCTTCACAAGAGATTCTAATGTTCTTGAAAACATTGATGGACTTACAGTAGGAGAAACTGACTCCAAGCTTTGCTGGCTCCCTCATGTCCTGAACGACAGGCCGTGCCCTCTGCTTTTCTTATTTTTCCTTTGCTGTTTTATATAAACATTGATAAATGATTGTGACGAAAACTCTATTTAGAAGATTTGATCTATAAATTACTCACTATGTCTGAACATTGAGAACTTCGATGGTGTTGTCCGGTCTTAGCGAGTAGTTTGCCTCAATGCACTTGCCTTTCTCAAAGGATGCTGGGAGCTTTTCGATCTCATACCACTTTCCAAGGTACTTGAAATGAAAGGAGCAGATATAAGCAGACAGTACAATGTTAACAACACAAGTAGGTACACTCAAAAATCATTATTTTTTCGCTCTCATGTACAAGAGGATGAGTAAATGAAAGTTTTGGGCGGTGAGAGAGATTCTATATATTTATATAGTCCTACCTTGTTTAGTTCAAAGTTTGGCTGTACCATTGGTGTTGGGCAGGGGCCCCAACGAAAAGTCTGAGCAGAAGCCAAGGGAAGCAGAAGAGGAACGAGCAACACAATCACGGCCTTCATCATGTCAAGAACTGCTATCTCAGCTGTGACGAGAAAGTCATGGAGTCATGAGCTCAAGTGCATTAGTCACTTCATATTGTGACAATGGCAGTGTTAAAGGGATAATTGTATGATTTCTGTAACGTGCTATTGTCTAGTTGTCCTGTGACTCACCTATTATGTGACTAGGCTAGGCGCTGTATTGAGCCAATATCACAATTCCCAACCCTACAATCACTATTAGCTATACCGCGGTGGGTCACATATTTCGGTATAACACTGGTTAACACGTGTCGGGACGGAGTGTAAAACAACTTGCATTTTGGAGGAAAGAAGGGTGGAAAACTCGTTTATTGTTGTTTCTCCCGGTGTCTCACGGTGTTTCAAGATGACTGAAATGCTTTTAATGTCCCTCCTGGAGATTTCAGCTACGATCTGGCATTTTTCCGTGTGAACATGAGAAATGTATAATTCCAGTAGGCTAGCATGTGTGCAATTTTTTAGACGTCTTTTGTTTTGAAGGATATTTTTTTCTAAATCTGTCAAACCTGCTGAACCCGTTTAGCCTACTTTGCAAAAACACAGCAAATCAGTAGCGTTCACGTGCAGTAATGTTATTATAAAACTCAGTGGTTACGATATCTTTTTCAATAGCTCACTTGACTTAGCCTATTGATTAAATGAATGTGGAATATAGGCCTACAATTTACTCTAATGCTTTTGTTAAACAGACAAGAGTAAATTATATACGCCCCTAAATTCAGTTTGTTGGATAAAAATCAATAGCCTAGCCTACTGTTCAATTTAGCTTTTTATTATTATTTTTTTTATGGTGGTAGCCCTAGAAATACACAGGTTCACAATACAAGTATAGACATAAAATAATTAAAATATAAAGAATTATGATAAAAAATATGGAAACATTAGCTATTAAACAGTAAAAAACACACAGATAACACAAACAGGCATGATAACAATGCAAAGTAAATGGATACCTGCCTTCGGAGGAAGATGTTGTTAAGCACAGAGCTGAAGGTGTTGAGTGCGAGCTGAAACACTCACCATGTGCTGATAAGAGAGGAGGAGGCGCTCACAACAGACTGAGATTGTGTTGTAACAAGAAGCAGCTGATTATGTAAATAGATATCATGGGAGTAGTAGCAGAGACAAGGTGTGCTGTTTGTGACTCTTTATTTGTCATTTTTACTTAAACCTTTCCTATTGAGACAATGACAGAATGGTTTATAGGCTAATGTGGATCAGGTGACCATAATCCATTATTTATCAAGATTATTTTCAGCAGTTTTAGTCCCTTATTCATTCATAAAACTGACAATCAAACTTTCCCAAGGGCTGTAGACATTAAATTATGTAATTCTTGAGTCGTCCACTGCTCGTGATGAACAAGTGGCAAAACCTGTTTGAACCTGTGAGTGATATAGGGTAGGCTGCAACATATTGTTACAAAACAGATATTACTAATAATGTTATATAAGTTAGATAGAAAAAGTATATTATATGATATATCACCACCTTTTTTGGTTCAATTTCACCTTGGTGATGAACAATGTAAAAAAATATTTTCATGATTTATAATCACAACATTTTTTCTTTTGTCAAATCAACTTAAATAATGGTAACACTTTACAATAAGGTTCATTACATTAGTTAACATTAACAAAGAATGAACAATACTTCTTCAGCATTTGTTAATCTTTGGTAATGTTAATTTCAACATTTACTAATACTTTATTAAAATCTTAACATTAGTTAATGCACTGTGAACTAACATGAACAACAATGAACAGCTAGATTTGTATTAACTAACGTTAACAAAGAATAACAAATACAGTAACAAATGGTTAGTTAATGTTAGTTAATGCATGAACTAATGTTTAATAATTGAACCTTATTGTAAAGTGTTACCTAAATAATTTATTTAGTTCAGAGAACATATTATTGATGTATTAAATTAATCTCCTTCATTGTATTAACTCACTTTTTCCATTTCAATAAACTTAAACGCAACCAGGTCTTTTAATTTTAAGTTAAACCAACAATATTTTTTTACAGTGTACTGCTGGTTAATTGCTTCAAAATCAATAGCAAATTCACAAAAGCTTATTTCACAAAACTTGTGTTAAATCTTTTTAAACCCTAGTTAAACCCCGGGTTAACACACACACACACACACACACACACACACACACACACACACACACACACACACACACACACACACACACACACACACACACACACACACACACACAAAACATATATATATATATATATATATATATATATATATATATATATATATATATATATATATATATATATATATATATATAAAGGTTCTTCACCATATAAATATATACATATTATTTATATGGTGAAGAACCTTTTTTTATTCACAAAATCTTTCCATTCTACAAAAGGTTCTTTAATGTGGTTCTTTAGATTATTAAAATGCTCAGTCACACAGAAAAAATGGGTTAGAGTAAGGGTTACCCAAAATAATACACTGCTGTGAAAACCCCCTTTCAGAACCTTTATTTTTAGTATAGGCTACATTTTCTTTAAAGTATATATATTTTTTAAACTAAAATCTGTTGAAAGGGTCAAGTAAGAAATAAAGACTAAAGACCATCGACCATCAACATTTATGAAGGTTCACCTGAAATAATACATGAATAATTAACCTTAAAACCTTTGAAATCTAATATTCTGACTGAATGATGAGCAAGGACTGCATTTAGATTACCGAAATGAATGAAATTACCTGTAAAATTAGGCTTGTAAGCCCAGTCATAGAGCAAAAAGAGAAAAGCTTTTTTTCTTGAAATTGTTATTAAATAAAAGTATGCCATTTCAAAAGAACTTGAGAAAAAAATGAAATAGGCTACAATTACTTGTTTGCTTTTCTCCTTGAATATGCCTGCTGTCTCTTTGGCTCCACCTAATGGTTACAGCTGGTTTTTCTTCTTCTTTTATTTTTTTTGGTTAAACTTCAAACACCAGAAAGAATTCAGACAGGATTCAAGATGAGTTTCATTAAGGTTAACTCTTCCAGAAACTTGCGTGAAGAGAGAAAGAGAGTATAGAGATTTTAAAAAGAAATCAGACAGTAGTGAAAGATAGAAGGGAAGTTTTGGACAGTGTAGATGTTCCATTTCAATCTGAGAACAGGTATCCAAAATAAAGGTTTCTTGAAATCTAGTTAGACAGCAGACTCACATGGAAAGGGCATAGGCCTATTGAAAAGATGGAAGATAAGTGTAAACGAGTGTTGAATATAATGAGATGTGTGTCTGGACAAGTCTGGGACCCAGATAGGCTGGCACTGAAAAACAATAGATTATCATATATTGTGAACGTTAAGAGATAAAGAGGATAGAAATAAAGTATTTGAAGAGATTCAGAGGAAAGGGGAAACTGAAATAACGTTGAGAATTAAAACCAGAACAGAAAAATAATAATAGAGAAGCTTTGTTTAAATAAAACGGTTTTTGTTGTTGTTTTTGTTTTTAAGCCAGAGGATCTGAACACGTATCGTTGGCTGTAGCGTATAATGTTTTAATATAGTAGGTAAGGATGATGAATGGATAGTTGTTGAAGTCTCTGGATCAAGATCACGTTAGGTGGCGCTAATGCACGAAATCTACGCGAATCGCCGAAAAAAAGGAAGAGGAAGAAGAATAATTCAGACTGGAGGATATGACGTCACTGGCCAATCCCCTTGAAGACCTCGAAAATGGCCGTCAAAGCAAAGAGATTTTAATCTACTGTCGAAAAAACGTGAGACTTAAATTGTTATTAAAAAAATCTTATTCATCTATATATTTAATAATCACATAATTTAAATAATTATTGCACGCTCTGTTGTGCGTTTGTTATACATAGAGTGAACCTGCGAATTGCGGCTCGCGCTCTACCGGATCGAGCATTTTCGAAATAAGAGCCCTTTGTTTTGCATGCTAAAATTACAAATATTTGTCTGTGTATTTATCCCGTAACTAATGCATTTAGCTATTTATTATTTATATTTACAACTACAATTATTGGATGCATTCTAATATTATGAGTAGTCTTTTAACAATGACAGTTTGGTATCAAGCTGGTTATTTCAGCCAACTTTTCAGCAATGGGCGGGAACTTTTATTTTTTCTCTAACTGATGATGTCAAGTTTGAACAATCACTAATTTTATTTAACGGCATGGGTTATTTTATATATGCACATGTTTTTTATTTTTTTACATGCATGTGTGTTTCATTTAAACAGGATTTTGGGTGTGGTTTAAACCATCATACATTTACGTGAGGTAAGTGAATTATTTTAGTTTTGTTTGTTGCTTCCCAAACAATTAATTACATATAAAATTGCATATGTAGGTCTAGTTCACCCAAAATTATGTAATAATTTATTCATCCTCATATTTCTTCCAAACCTTTATTACAGTGACAGAATTCACCACTTTTATTACATGGTAAACAAGATTCAATGCAAGTGAATAATGACAGACTTTATATGGCTGATATTATATGATTCTTTTGACATTGCAGGTTGGCAGTCTTACACGTCATGCCACATATCACTCACAGTGAGTTTCTTCTGGAGCAGCTTAAGAGGCAACGTGAGAGAAGCTTTCTGTGTGACTGCACAGTAGCAATAGGACAGGCTCAGTATCAAGCCCACCACAATGTTCTGGCAGCCTTTAGTGAGTATTTCTCCACACAGTCTATTGATGCTGGAAGAGAGGATGCCACCATAACTTTGGACCCAGAGTCAGTGAGCAGTGCTGTGTTTGAAAAACTACTGACATATATTTACACTGGGGAATTGAATATGGACAGGTGAGTTCATGGGAATATAATTCTTCATCTACATAGTCTTCCTACTGACAGAAAACCTGAAGAAAAATAGAATTTTTTTTTTAAATATGAAAATGTAATATATTTTTAGCATAATTTTAAGGTCTCAAAAAGTAATCTAATTGTAATTTCTTTATTATATATCATTTTGAGCTAATATTATATTGTCTAAATCTTTACCTCTGTACATATAAGTTAGCCAATTAAATATTTTATAGCAGTGCAAAATAAAAAAAATTCAAATTAATAACTGAAATTTCTTTTTGAATATATATATATATATATATATATATATATATATATATATATATATATATATTTTCAAAAAGAAATTTCAGTTATGTATTTGAATTTTTTTTATTTTGCACTGAAAACGTTTTTGTTTACATATTTTATGTGTGTGCACTGTGTATTATTTTCTATATAAATTCACACATATGCATGATATGTATATACTTAAGAGAAATATATATATATATTTATAAGTAAATATATATGTATATATACAGTATACACATGCAAATATTTTGTAATATATATATATACATGCATATGTTTATAAATACAAACATATGCATGTATATATTAAAAAATATTTGCATGTGTATACTGTATATATACATATATATATTTACTTATAAATATTTTATATATATATATTTCTCTTAAGTATATACATGCATATGTGTGTAGTTATATATAAAAAAAATAATACACAGTGCACACACAAAATATGTAAATACATAGCTTTTTTTATATATATTTAGAGAGAGAAAGATAGCAAGATTGCATTTTTGTGCTTTGTTGTCTACAGGGAAGAAATTGAAAGTGTCCAAAAAGCTGCATCTTATCTTGGTATGCCTGAGGTTGTGGCTCGCTGTACCCTATCCCAAGATGATATTAAAACTGGTGGCTCGCCCGCAAGACAAATGCAGTATGAAGATCCACATTCTCCCCTGAGCCCAGATGACTATGAACCTTTAGAACCGATCTCAGAGGTGGAGGAGCGGATGTGGTTAAAGGGAGGAAAAGAAGATGGGTCTCAGGATGATCCCGCCTCTACGGATGAAGCCCAGTCATCCAGCGAACAAACTCCCCACAGAATCGGCAAGAGAGGGAGGAAGCCCAAAACCAGGTTGTATGAGGATGATGTTGAGAGGGAGGCCATTGCTGCTCAAAGAGGCAGAGGAAGAGGTCGGGGGAGACCGAGAGGTCGCCCACGGGTGAGGCCATTGAGTTTTGATTCAACTGATCAATCACCAGCACAGCAAAGCATGAATCCAAATAGAAGCTCTGTAGGGAGAGGATACGGAAGACCGAGAGGTCGCCACGGATTAGGCCTTTGTCCACGGATAGAGATGATTCTGGTAACGCAGAAGATGATTCTGTAGCAAACAAAGATCAAGACGGGGAGAACTCTACCCGCAAAAGAGGACGTCCACGTATTAAACCCTTACCATCTGAAGCTGAAGAAGACGAAGAACAAGGAGACCCCCAAGAAACAGAGTATGTTGGAGACACCCAAGAAACAGATGTTGTTGGAGACGATGCTGTGAATGCTGGTGAGGAAGATGACGGTAAGGAAAAGACTGATACAGAGAACCCTGGTGAAGCTGCGGCTTCCAAACGAGGGAGAGGAAGACCAAGGACTAAGCCGTTATCCACTGAGAACCAAACTACAAATGCTGAGGCTGCAACTACAAACACCGAAGACGGCTCAGAAACTGCAAAAACAAAAGAGAACGAAGGCACCGGTCGTAAAAGAGGAAGACCTCGTTCTAAGCCCCTTTCTTCTGAGGCACCTGAATCTTCAAATCCAATAGAGAACAGTGGAGAAGAAGCTGGTGAAGATGCAAACCAAGACTTTGAGAAACACACTGAAGAAGGCTCATCTCAAGGTACAGAAGACTCCGAGTCAAGCGCTGCAAAGAAAATCCGCGCCAGCACCAGAAAGAGAAGCTTGAGTAGAAAGCTGAAAGAAAGCCAAGCAAGTAATGACGAAGATGAAGACGGTGGCGAAGAGGATGACGAATTTGGCAATGACAATGAGGACTGGGCAGGAGAAGAGGAAGTGAAACCTTTGCAGGACAAACACAGGCCTATTTGTAACATCTGTGGAAACCTTTTCTCTGAGATGAGCAGTCTGCGCAGACACATGCGCATACACAAGGGCCTCAAACCCTATCAGTGCCAGCTCTGCACCCGCTCCTTCAGACAGGGCAACCAGCTGAAGACCCATATGCGCATACACACAGGTATGTCTCTTACATGAAGTTGTTACACTGCATTAAAGGGATACTCCACTTTTTTGGAAATAGGCTCATTTTACAACTCCCCCAGAGTTAAACAGTTGAGTTTTACCGTTTTCGAATCCATTCAGCTTATTTTCTGATATTTAGAAGATTATCAGTGACCAGACAGTTTTTGGTCTCATTGACTTCCATAGTATTTTTTATTTATTTATTTATTTTTTAAACGGATTCGAAAACGGTAAAACCCAACTGTTTAACTCTGGGGAGTTGTAAAATGAACCTATTTCCAAAAAAGTGGAGTATCCCTTTAGTACACTAAATCTCATGGGTTAATCCAGTCTTGATGACCAATAAAGTACAACTATAGAAAGATATCATTTTTGGTGATCAAAACATGCTACTATTTAAAAGTGTGGGGTTGGTAACATTTTTTTTGACACTTATGCTCGCTTAGGCTGCATGTTTTGATAAAATACTGTAAAAACAGTTATATTGTAATAATATACCGGTAATTACAATTTAAAATAGCTATTTTCTATTTGACTTTTTTTAAATACATTTTTAAATGTAATTTGTACCCTGTGATGGCACATCTGAATTTTGAACATTATTACTCGTCTTCAATGTCACATGATCCTTCAAAAATATTCTTAAATGCTGATTTAACAGTTGCTTAGTATTTTTGTGGATTCCCAGCCCCGTCTCATCCCAAGGCGTCATATACTGATGCTTTTGACAATGCGTATACATCCAACGCACATGGCACCCTTTAGCGTTAATATGATACGCATATATATATGGGCCAGAAGGCGCCTCCTAGTGGTCTAATCCTAACCCTACCCCAGACCTAAACCTACCCATAACCGAAGCATGTTATATTGATGCTAAAGGGTACCATGTGCGTTGGATGTATACGCATTGTCTCATCCCTAAGATGAGAATGCGTTGAGAATCGTTGATTCATTTATTTTTTTCATGATTATTCTTTGATAAATAGAAAGTTAAAAAAACAGCATTCATTTGAAAAAGAAATATTTTTGGAATATTATAATTGTATTTACTGTCACTTTTGGTCAATAAATTGCACCCATGCTAAAGAACATTTTCTTCCAAAGAAAAAAAGCTTACTGACCCTAAACTTTCGAACTGCAGTGTCTGTGTCATAATTTTGTTTATAGGTTTATGTGGAGTGATGCATGTTCTGTGCTGTTTTCAGGAGAGAAGCCCTTCAATTGTACGGCCTGCGAGGCACGTTTTGCTCAGAAGTGTCAGCTGGTCTATCATTGCCGCATGCATCACGGAGAAGAAAAGCCACATAAATGTGATTTCTGTGAGAGCGGCTTTTGCCACATCTAGCAATTTAAAAATTCACATAAGGTATCTAGTGCTATTCATGAGAACAATTCCAGTTCATTTTCATTGATAAAATTACACTTAAACATGATTGTAAGTGAGTCTTAGTGTTGTAAAGTGAAAGTTTGCGTAAATCTGACTAAAACTACACTAAATGATACAATGATAAAATATTCACAATGAATGGTCATACATATTTGGACACTAAAACATTACAATAATAATTATCTTATCGGTCAATAAGTTTCCATCAACTTCTCTTCTCACCCGTTTGCTTTCAGAAAGCACAGTGGTGAGAAGCCGTATGAATGTGGAGAATGTGGGAAGCGCTTCACACAGGCCAGCACTCTAATGTACCACAAGCGACGACACACAGGAGAGAAACCGTACATCTGCTGACACCTGCGGCATGGCCTTCGCTGTGTCCAGCTCTCTCATCGCTCACACCCGGAAAACACACCGGTGGGTTTATTATGCATTCATAAAAGCTGTCAGCTGTTGCTAACATGTTGATGCCACTTGGAATCTGTTTAATCAATGACTTTTTTAATCAATGCACTCCATTTTTAGGTGTGACTCCATATATATGCTTGGATTGCGGAAAACCTTGCTTAACCGCTGGTGAACTTTCGGAAACATATGGACGTCACAACGGTAAATTTAAGTAGTGCATTTTCAAAATGGATACCTTGTATGTCCAAATACGGATTTATTTAGGTACCTTTTGCCTTTAGGCTCAAGAAAAGTGAGGTGTAACCTGTGTGGGAACATGTTTTCAGACATATATAGCTTGAAGAAGCACAGCATTTTGAAGCATAATGGTGTGTGTTATTTCTTGTTTAGTCATATATTATTGCT
This sequence comes from Hybognathus amarus, assembly GCA_030378365.1. Taxonomy (NCBI): domain Eukaryota; kingdom Metazoa; phylum Chordata; class Actinopteri; order Cypriniformes; family Leuciscidae; genus Hybognathus; species Hybognathus amarus. Next base: position 498,774 of record JAQIUQ010004479.1, read on the forward strand.
AAATTGATCTATTCATTCATCTAAATGTCTATTTTAAAACATACTTTTCAGTTCTTCCTGGAACAAGAGCAGACTCAGACTGTGAAAACCAACACGACGCAGTGTCCTCTCAACATCCCCATCGACCACCAGGGCCTGATTGCACGCGTGCGCTCTGCGCTCATCGATTCCCAAGACCATGAAATGCAGATTGAGTCCCAGTTGCCAATTTTGCCCCGAAGCCCAGCTCATCATCCAACAGTCGTCAGAACCACAGATGATCATACAGCACGCAGACGGGTCGGAGCCCTCCATGATCTTCCAGCACGCGGACTCATCCGAAACGCCTGTTCTCATCCAACACGGAGAATCTGGCGAGCAAGTCAGCTACGTTGCTGGAGACAGTATGAAATCCCTGCGACTGCTGAGATGGAGCACACGCAGATTGTCATCGTTCAGACCATTGATTAAAATACCAGGTTTTATTTCCATTTTAAGTGTGCTTTCTCCATGAAGTGAAGACTGAAGGTAGGATCAGTCACGCCAGTGCGGAATCAATTTGTTATGATTGTTTTCTAATCATCTGAATTACAAACTCTTAGCAGTTATCAGTTATACAAAGCTATTGTGTGAGCGTGTGAGGCTTCTCTCTCTTTTTTTCTTATTAATGTCTGCAGAATCTGGTTCATTAAAGACAAAGTATTTTCTGAAATGAAGGGAAGGCCAAATGTAGGTTTAGCTGTAATATAAAATGCTATGCTTAAAAAAAGCTTTTTGGTTCATATGTTTAAAAAAAGATTTTTCTATTTAAATTGAAAGGACAGTGTGACTAAACATTACAACTGACTTGGTCATTCTGATGTTTTTTGAGCTATGCTTTTGTCTTTTAGAAGTATGAAATGTAAATACCTAAAATGTTATACGACCCCAGCGTACTGAAACATTTCATATATTATATGAAATAATCCTCTAACAAACTGGGCAACTTTTATAATAAATCATCTCACGTCTGAATATGTGTTGTGGTTGATATAAATTTTTGAGTAATGTGTTCATGAAATTTATTGAAGACCACAGGGTAACACTTAAGTTTAGGGTTCGGTTCTCAGTATTAACTAGTTGCTTATTAGCATGCATATTACTAGGATATTGGCTGTTTATTATTACTTATAAAGCACTTATTTAATAGCTTATTCGGCATGGCCATATTATACATCACCAATCCTACCCAATTCCTAAACTTAAAAACTACCTTACCAACTATTAATAAGCAGTAATCGGGAGGTTTACAGAGGAATAAGTCATAGTTAATAATGAGAATTGAACCCAATTGTGACTACAGATTTTAGTAACTACAATTACTGGGTAATAACTAGTACTAACCCTGAACCTACCCCTAAACCTACCACCTACTTTCTAGGTAAGTACACTGTAAGTACTGTACTGTAAAAGGAAGCGTTTCCGACATATTTTCAATATTACTATACCACTGTTGGTATATAAGGTTGATTTATTTAATTTTTTTAACTAGTGGAAGTTTTCTGTCCTCTGGGATGATTTTAAAGAGAAAAAGACTAAATTTATCCATATATTTTTAATAGGCCTAGTTGTATGTGTAAATGCATTTATGAAGAAGATGATCAGTAAACAAAGATTGAAAAGGCATTTTTTACTTATTCTCAGTGATTTATAACATTTGCCTGTGGTTTCACAGACAAGTCCTAAATTAAAATACATCTTTTGGCTGTTTTAACTGAAAGCAACTGGCACTGGTCTTGAAATATTTCAGTTCCGTTGTTTAGTCTCAAAATACACGTCAGTTGTTTTTTTCTTAGGCAGTTTTATTAAAGCTACTTGGTTAGATGTCCTAATTAAACTTTAAAAAGGGCATAATCATGTCTTAATATAAGCCCGGTCTGTGAAACCAGGCCTTTTTGTTTCTTTAACGACATTTGTATATAAAGAATAGAGAGCAGGCGACCTGAAGATGTCGCTCTTGCGCAGGCGCAGTCCATGTTGGCATAGCAACTTCAAATTAGCCTCACACAGAGCGTTAAGAATGGTGGACTTAATAAATCGATATACTGTATGTGCTGAAGACCAGCAGCCCCCAAATATGTGTGTTTTGAAAGTTTTGGAAGACAGCAGGTTGGTTGGAAAAGTAAAATATAAAGTTATTTCTCATTTTGGCTGTTTCATGTTGTTAATTTATGTTGGTGTTTTTATTCAGCGATGGCTCGCTCAAACTAACAGGTAATGATCAACTGAAGAATGGAGTCAGACTGACAGATGAAGATGTGCTGGTCTTGTCAAAAACACTCGTGGGAAATTCAGCTATAAAGGGTAAATATTAACTCGTCCTACCCAGATTAGAGGTTTCCTACAGTTTCAGGTTAGACACGCAAATCATAAACCAATGTAGTCTGCAAATATTACAAAGTCGTTTGTGTGGGCGTCATGTCACCAAATCAATCACAAAAATCAAGTAATTTTGATTTAAAATGATTTCACAACACTGAAAGTAAATTTCATTGCAGGTTTAGATCTTAGATACAACTGTATCACAGACAAAGGAGCTGTTTATGTCGCGCACCTCATTCAGGTATGTTAAATCATCAGTTTTCATAAAGACCAGCTGTTTATGTTTCTATTTTCAACCAATCTGAACACTTGAGAACCTTAAACACATATTGTCATTTTAACAGGAGAATAAGTCCCTTGAATCTCTTGATCTGATGTGTAATAACATTGAGGCTGATGGTGCAGAAGTGATAGCAAAATGTTTGCACGTAAGTGTGGCTAATTTGGATTTATAATTGAGATTTAAAATATAATGAGATTTATAAAATGTAATATTTATTTATACATTAATTATAGATTTAAAATGAATGCCAAGCCAATGATATGATCAGTAAGTCATGGCAACATACTGCATGTTTTCACATTTTCTTTTACTCATCAAAATATATTTTTTATAAGTTTTATAAGATTCAATTTAATTGAAATGACTTGATTTTACTTTAAAGTAATTTAAAGCAGCAAATTAAGTTTTTAAGTTGAAAGAGTTTGGCTTGTATTATTTGTTTTGTTTTACAGTACATGTATTTTCTGTTAATTTTACAGAAAAATAAAAGTTTGAAGACACTCAGAATGACTGGAAATAAGATTGGAAATAAAGGTGGCATGCAACTGGCTGCTATGTTGCAGATTAATGCTACTTTAGAAGAAGTAGATGTCTCAGACTGTGATCTGGTAAATTTCCCGAACACAAATATAACCACAAAATAAATGTAATTTGTATTTAAAGTATTGTGCTTGTTTTCTAGGCTACACAAAGTTTAATAGCATTTGCCATAGTCCTGAAGAACAACAGGGTAATCCGTGCCATTAATGTTAGTCGACCTCTTATTTTCAGTCTTCAGGTATGTTTTCAGATAAAATAGTGCTTTCGATATACTAATTTTTATAATTCATATATTTGGGAAAAGTCTTTTTTCAATGCTTAATGTAATCTTAACCTAATTGACAGGAGGAAACAACAGTCCATATGGCACAGATGCTGATGGTGAATAAGACACTGAGGGAACTGCACATGGGAAAGCATGACATGACTGATACTGGTGTAGAAATGCTGTGTGAAGCTCTGAAGTTAAACACCTCTCTATGCTACTTGGATCTTCGCTGGTATACACTCATGCACATAATTCTCTAATTCATGATCTTAAAGGGTTAGTTCACCCAAAAATGAAAATTAAGTCATTAATTACTCACCCCCATGCTGTACCAACCCCGTAAGACCTTCGTTCATCTTCGGAATACAAATGAAGATATTTTTGATTAAATTTGAGAGCTGAGTCACTACCACATAGGCACCCTAAGGGATTGAAACTTGACGGCCCAGAAAGTCATTGAAGAAAATGTTTAAATATTCCATGTGACTACAGTGGCTCAACTATACTGTAAGTTTATCAAGCGACGAGAATACTTTTGTGCGAAAAAAAACAACAACAAAAATAAGCATCAGCCACATAAATCTTTTGTCCAGTCATAATGTCTTCAGAGGTAATAAAGTTATAAATCTGCAAGTCATTTTAAATATATTAAAAGAAAGGCATTTGAGTAAATTACACATTTATATGTAATGGGAAACGGTAGTAGAAACTTTGTTTTTTGTTTCCATCTATCTCCATGTTGAACTGTTTTATGTGTTTACTGTATCTACTTATGATTGTATTGTTATGGAAACACGTTCATGAACAAAATAAGTTATTACTTTGTATAGGATCCCGTCTGAGCCCTAGAGCAGACCGGAGATCTCTCCATTTGTTTAAAGCCTTCCCAATGTTGACTCTCGTCTTATTCCGACGCCTGGCACTAGACAAAAGTTTTTATTTTCTTTGTCTTACGTGGAGTTTGCTTTTGGGTTTTGGAATGAACTACAAGCCGGTCTCTTTGAATCCATCTTCTACTTTTGTCGAAAGTTGACTAAAGTTTTGTCGCTTGAGTTGTATTCGCTGATACGGAGAATGGCGGCATATACACAAACCTGCCAGACATAGCCAGGTGAGCGTGAAGGCGCATGACGTCACGCCCAGTCTCAAAGTCCGTCCCGAATCCCTCTTATTTATTTTACTGTACCGGATTATAGAGGCAATCGCAGTGATCAGAGAAGGGCTCATTCAGCCCATCAGGCAATTGTTTAAGCATGTATGGGTTAGAAAAACGGGTATTTTTAACATGAAATGTTGCGCAATACACCTTTAAAGATAGTCACTGTATTCTCCCTCTCATAGCTTTTGAAATATGTAGACTTTTTTTCATCTGCCAATAGCAAAGGACAGTCCTTTTGTGCTTCACGGAAAAAAAACATTCTGCTTTCTTTTTGTTTAACAGTAACAGAATTACACGGGATGGAGCTAAATGCTTATCAGAGGTTTTGAAACAAAGTTGCTCTTTGGAGATTCTAGATCTCTCTTCCAATCGCATTGAGGATGATGGTGCGGTGTATCTAAGTGAAGCTATCAAGCTGCCACACAGCAAACTCAAAGCGTAAGTGTCCCTATTTATCAAACTATGCTATTGTTAAGTTTACACAACCCTATTTCCATTCTTCATGCTGTCCAACTTATCTGGTATCGTTTTTGCCTCCTAGATTGTCTGTTACCAGCAACAACATTGGAAAAAAAGGTCTCATGTCCCTCAACAAGGCAATGAGTGTGAATTCCTGTCTCACACATATTTACATATGGGGGAACAAACTTGAGGAGCCAGTTTGCATGGTGAGATTCCATAGATTTTCCCATTATGAAATAGTGTTCAACATTCAAATGTCTTGATGTTCTCTCTGCCTGTATGATCAGGCTTTCTCGCGGCTAATAAGCAGCGGGCGGCTGTTGGAGGAACACACAGATGTTTCTCCCTATGAGGTGGATGGCCATGTTTTCTTGGCAGAAGTGTCTCATGGTTTATGCAGACATTACTATTGGAGATCCAGATATGGGGATGGAGACTCGAGTAATTCAGCACGGGCCCTGATGGCGTCAGATTCATTGGCTCTACAGATCTCACATTCATGAAACAATTCATGATTTTTAGGTTTGTCAGAAAGTATGTGTTGCTGCTTCAGAGTAAGACACATTTGGACTGAACTTAAAGGGATAGTTCACCCAAAAATTAAAATTGTCATCATTTACTCACCCTCATGTTGTTACAAACCTTTATGAGTTTCTTTCATTTTTGAACACCAAAGAAGATATTATAAAGAATGTCGGTAAGCAGACTTGACTTCCATAGAATTTTTTTCCCTATGGAAGTCAGTGGGTCTTGTCAACTGTTTGATTACAAGCATTCTTTCAAATATATTCTTTTGTGTTCAACAAGAGAAAGAAACTCATACAGTTTGACAAAATTTTCATTTTTTGGAGAATTATCCCTTTAATTGTATTGGTTTTGTTGTTTTTGCCAGTAGTTAGTTGACAGACAAAATAATCAACAACACTGTTGGTTACATTTGGATTTATTACAGTTAATCACATGGTTAGTGTTTTAGATAACAGCCTACATCTTTTGTGTCCAGTGTTTGGAAATGTCACAGGCTCCCGTGATGTTTGCAAAAACACGTCATTTATGTAAATGGTTTGCTCTGACACTTAGTCTTCGCTGTATTAGGTGTCACATGCAAATTTTCCACAGTTTTGTTAGGACAGATACAAGCCAGAGATGTTGTTGATTCAGTCTAAAACAATCTTTTTTTATGTTAATGAGAAAGGACACAAAATAATATAACAATGATTACTTCATTTAAATCTGTCAGTTCAAATTCTTGTTAACTATGGTAATAACTTTCAATGCTATGCTGATAAAACATCCTCTTTTTTAATATGATCATTTGTGAGATATTAATCTTGAAATACATAAAATAAAAATGGGTTTCAAAAAGTAAAAAATAGCTGAATGACAGCACATCATTCTCAGTAACGTCTTAATTTGCAACTTCAGTTACTTGGAAAACTGTAATTGCCAAAGCGTCTGAAATGCTTGTCGTTAACCTGCTGCCTTTGGGGTGGGCGAAGCCATTCTGTCACATTCCAGGATGACGTTCTTCTTGCTAAGAACTTTTTCCAGTTTCTCCCTCTCAGCTGAACTCAGAGACCAATGCTGCAGTGATAGACGGAGTGAGGGAGGAGAGATGCGGAAGGGCTTCCAACAAGGCGGGCAGCCAGGGGGAGACAGAGAGGAATGCAGAAGGACGCAGACTGACATCCAGCTCCTCCAGTCCCTTTAGAGCAGCAGCCTCCCCAAAAAGAGACGTCCAACCGCCATCTCCGACGCTGCCATTGTAGGACAAATCCAGCTGCTTCAGCTGGGACAGAACTCCACGTTGGCAAGCAGATTCTGTAAGATCACAAGAATACACTTCACGACTTTTCAGATCTGAGCAGATTACACTAGGCATCAAACCATTGGCAGACTGTGTAAACAGTAACAGAAAAACTGGGAATCATATACTAAATGACTGAGGATCACACACTACCAGACTACGGAGTTGTTCCAAACACAACAAACTCATAGAAACTAGGATGCTAGGAGATGCTTGACAAATTAAAATAATATTTCATCGTTTCACATACTGGGTGTAGATTAAACCAGGATTAGACCTGAGTTAAATTAGGACATTTAAGTGGCTTTTATAAACATGCCATAGAAAAATAAACTGCCACTAGTGTGCGTCTTGAGACAAAACAATGGCACTGACATAGTTTAAGATATTGCTCTGTTCTGTGATGCGTGTTCGTGACTCCTGTTCAAACTCGTTCATCAAAATGAACAAATCTTTTCCTGAGTCAACTCGTTATTTCGTTCGCTGAATGAACCAAAAAAGATTTGTTCATTTTGATAAACAAGTTTGAACAGGAGAGTCACAAACAGCATCACAGAACAGAGCAAGGTGAGCATTTGAGCTTATAAAACTTAAACTTTGTTATTTATTTTTAAGCTTTTTAATGAGCGATCGTTTCACTTGATAAGACCCTGATTCGTCGTCTGGAATCATTTAAAGCCCTTTGAATAGTTTGCAGTTTGCACTGAAACTGTCTTTTGGATCTTGAACCATTTGGTTCCCATTGAAGTCCATTATATGGAGAAAAATCCTGGAATGTTTTCATCAAAAACCTTTTCAGAAAGAAAAATGTCTTTTAGACTGAAGAAAGAATGACATGGATATCTTGGATGACATGGGGGTGAGTAAATTATCAGCAATTTTTTTTATAAGTGAACTACACTTTAAGCAGCATAAAAATGCATTTTAGTCTAAGGACTAGCTTAAGCCATGTCTTTAAAATGGGGTAAATATCAAAAATGTTACTGGATGGAATTATAGTCTAAAGCTATAAAAAAAACAACCCTCAGTCAGTGATTTAGATTTAGAAATAGTCTTTTAGACTTTATTTTGTCCTGTTTGTTTTGTTTTTAATTAATTGTTGCTATACTGGAAACTTGAATTTCCTTAACGGACGAATAAAGTATTTATCTATCTATTTATCTATCTAGATTAGTCAGTGATATTTTTCAACTCATATCTGCAAAATGGCTCAGATTTAGGCAACTGGCATCAACTCGATCCAAACTGTAAATCAGAGCAAAAATCTGTAAATATGTAAGTCTTGTAGTGTATTATAGCCAGAATGTTATAATTGAACACTCTTTGACCAAAACTGACCTAGATGTAGCAAATCTTCAGTGGTTAAATTACAGCTACTCAGTCTGAGCTCCTGTAGTTTGCAATCAGACTGCAAAGACTCCAGAAATTGCCTCAGATTTTCCCCCACACACTTGTTCCATGACAGGTTCAGACTTTTCAAGCTGTTGCAGCTTCTGCATTGCGGTAGCTGTTCAGAATTACAGAAATATACATGCATAATTTCATTTAAAACAAACACTAATTTTGTGTTCTCTAAATTTGTATTGACTTCTTACCAAGATCATGGCATGCAGGTGTGCTCAAAGCACAGTTGTTCAGTGGAAGTTTGGTCATCTGAGAAAGAGGGAGGGTTTGCAGAAGATTTTGGAGTGTATCTCCAACACTTTTATTAGATGACAAATCCAGCTCTCTGAGCTCTTTGAGAGATGGAGCTACCTGGACTGAGAAAGCAAATTCAAAAGAGAATACAAACAACTTCACGTACCTTTAAATCAACAGTAGCTATGTTTCCATCTAAAGTTGTGAATTTAACTTTAAATATAATCAATTTATATCAGAATTGTGATATAAACTCGCAATTTGAACTTTTTTTCTCAGAATTGCAATTTTAAATGAATCGTGAGTCTACATCCCACAATTTTTATAAAATGAGTCAGAATTCTAAAATATAAACTTAGCTATTCAGTTTTTTTAAGTTTATATCTCACAATTCTGACTTTTCCTGATAATTCTATCTGAAAAGTCAGAAGTGTGAGATGTAAAAAAAGAAGCTTTTTTAAAATCTTTTTTCTAATTGACTTTTTTTCTATATTCTGTGGAGGAAACATGCTTCCATACATCTTTGCGTTTCATAGTAGAGCATTTTTAGTGCAATATCGCATAAAAAAATAGCTTGTGTCAACTAGTCTTACCTAAAGCCAACGCATCCTCCTTTGTTAGACAACACAGATGCATATTCAACCTTCTCAAGTGTGTGAGGAGAGTAAGGTTAGTGACCAGTGTGGCAAGACCTCCACCTGCTTCCTTATTGCACGACAGGTCGAAGTCCTCTAGTGCAGGGATGAACTTGAGTGCCAGGCCTTTTAACATTCCACAAAACAAATGAATTGAATTATTCTTTAAAATTAAAATGGTTACTCGGTTATCACAGAAATCAGTCTTCAATTGGAGCTTCTACTGCTTAGTCCATTGAAGGCTTTTTTTAATCATCACTCTTACCCAGGACACTAAGACTGTCTTTATTGAGTCCACACATGCTCAGTTTTAGGGTCTTCAGCCGTGGAGTCGAGCTTAAAGAGAAGCTGAGGTTCTCCATTCCCTTGATCGATAGCTTGTTATTGGACAGATCGAACTCCTCCAAACTAGAAAACATGGGAAGAGCCTCACCTGAAGGGAAATGTCAGTGCTTTTAAAAGGAAATTGATGAAAGTTCCTGTTGTAAACAAATCATGACTCATAGGCTTTTTCTGAATTCCCAGATTAAGAACCCAAAAGCAACGGTGAACATGAAAAAAATGAACATTTCAAGTGTCTATAGCACTGTATCAGATTATTTTCATTTTATAAACTAATATTTGATGTTTTACTATAATTACAGAATGCAGTTATTTCAAAGTAATAAATCACACCTGAAAATGATGTCCGATTTGGGAACAAACTTTCTTTTGAGCTAATTATTTTCTATGAAGTTCGCAAATATAATTGAATGAATAATTTGTTCAATCGTCTGAAATGATAGCAGCTTTGACTGTCTTAGTGATCCAGTCAGAGCTAATCTCAACTTTACAAATCACTGAATCAATCTTAGTCCGACTCAAAATGAGCCAAGAACCAAGTAATCCCGAGCTCTGAGGATAAGATCCCGATCCTCAGAGCTCGAATACACGTAATCATTCATAATAATGTCAGACTTAAAAGAAATTAAAGGAGTAGATCACTTTTATATAATGGACTTCAATGGGAACCAAACTGCTCAAGGTCCAAAAAGACAGTTTTAGTGCAAACTGTTCAAAGGGCTTTAAACAATTCCAGACGATGAATAAGGGTCTTATCAAGCGAAACGTCATTTCGAAAATAAATCACAAAGTTTAAGTTTTATAAGCTCAAATGGTCACCTTGCTCTGTTCTGTGATGCACGTTCGTGACTCTCCTGGTTCGAACTTGTTTATCAAAATGAACGAATCTTTTTTTGGTTCATTCAGCGAACGAATGAACGAGTTGACTCAGGAAAAGATTTGTTCATTTTGTTATTCTTTTATTTTAAATGAGCGATCGTTTCGCTTGATAAGACCCTTATTCGTCGTCTTAAATCATTTAAAGCCCTTCTAACAGTTTGCAGTTTGCACTGAAACTGTCTTTTGGACCTTTAACCGTTTGGTTCCCATTGAAGTCCATTATATGGAGAAAAATCCTGGAATGTTTTCATCAAAAACCTTAATTCTTTTCGACTGAAGAAAGACATGGATATCTTGGATGACATGGGGTGAGTAAATTATCAGCAAAGGTTTTCTTAAAAATGAACTACTCCTTTAAGGACCTTTTAGATTTTTGCCATTGTGAATACTTTTATGACAATTTCCCCTAATTTTCAAAACATTACTCAAATAGACATTTAAAATAAGTAAAACTTTACTGGAGTTATATATTTCATCGAAGTATGCATATTTAACCCAAGCGTTGGATTTGTGTCCCTATAAACTTCATAGTCTTTGCTGACACATGGTTTATAGAAAGCAAGTCTTACTCAGAGCTGTAACGTCTGTCTCAGAGAGCTGACAGTCCACCAGCCGGAGTTCTTTCAGTGTGCTTTCAGGTTGGAGGTGTTCTGTGAAGTGTCTGAAATTTCCTGCACCAGCACCAATATTCCAGGACAAATCTAGCACCTCTATTAGAGGAATGCAGTCAAGAGCCTGACCTGGAATATCATTTTAGGAGAGGTTTGCAGTTGTTCAAAATTGTTCCAGGCCTAAATCAACTCAATTTCAAGATTTCAGGTATGATTTTGCAAGAAAAGTCTTCATATTTGGTGTGTATATTTAGTACTTTAGCTCATGTGTGTGGTTTCAGCTTTAATTGTGCATTTTTTGTAAGGGCTAGTTCACCCAAAATTAATATTCTGCCATCATTTACTCACCGTCGTTTCAAACCTATTTGACTTTTTTTCTTCCGTAGAACATAAAAGAAAACATGCATTCAATGCTAGGAGACCAACAAATATAATGGACGTCAATGGGAACCAAAACTCTTTGGTTACCAACATTCTTCAAAACATCTTCCAGAATAAAGAAAGTCATACATGTTTGGAGCAACATAAGGGTGAGTAAATTATGATATTTTTATAGTCATGATGATGCATTTATTAAATGCAGATGGATGCATGGACAAATGATAGATCAATACATAGATAGATAGACAGATAGATAAATGTTTAATTAAATTGTTTTTTGTTTTTTCTTGTAATAAATGAATACTTCCTGTACCGAGAGCAGTGAGGTCTTGAGCTGTTAATCTGCAGTTACACAGCTTCATCACTCTGAGCTTCTCTACATGCTGCAGGTGCACAGTAAGTGCCTTCAGGGAGCCTCCAACCAGATCATTCCAGGACAGGTCCATCACCTCCAGCTGAGCCATAAATGGCAGTAAGGTGGCTGAGGCAACGTCAAAAACAGTAATTAGCGATCCAGGCACATGTACGGTCTTGTGTATGTTACTGTGTGAAAAGCATTCTGTCATCATAACACCCACCTAGTTCCACCACATCTGTGGCTGTCAGATCGCAGTGGCTCAGGCTCAAATATTGACTGTGAGGGGTTTTCCCAAGCTTCTGAACAAATTGCTTCACCCGACCCCAGCCCACAACAGAGCCAGTCTCATCATCTGTGTTATTGATCTCTAAAGGAAAATAAGGGTTTGTTTAATTTATATTTACATTGTTATATCTTCTAATTGTCTAATCTACCTTTCCCAGGGTCATTATTTTCTTTTCCTTCACTGGCTTCTGATTCCTTTATTTCAGGTATGCTATTTCTCTTGTCACTGCTTTCTGATGGGCGGAAGAGGCGACCCACTGCTGGTTTCTTTCTCTCCGTGAAAGAGGCTTTCCTTCTGAGCTGGTTCATGAGGAGATCCAGAGGAGATCTTTTCTGAACACTCTGCTTCCCTTTGGTAGCTTCTGCAGTGTGATGACAAAAATGGATTTGAAGTTTAATCCAATGTTTGTTTGTGGTGCATAATTGCATCAGTGCTGAAGTTTAATAAGGTAAGATAATTTGTGCTGAATATTAAAATCTTAAAAATATTGTATATTTTTTCATAAGAATATCTTTATACCATTGATTTTTGATTATAGCACATTATATTATACACGTTATAGCACAAAATGTAAAATATAAAAGGGGTAAGTTGGCCCACTACAACCCCATCTTACTATACTTTTCTATAAAATTCAACATATTCTGCATTTAACAATAATAGGATGTGGTTAATTTTGATTAACTAGTAATATCAAAATGGTTTTTTAAAAATGTTTCAGTCAGTGTGCGTAATATTACTCATTTTGGGAGTTCAATGTGACCCGGACATGTTTTGACAGACACATACCTGCCGAATCCATTGCTTAAGAAGATCTCGTCTCATCTGCAGGTAAGTTATCCTACGTTTATTCTGTCCTTTTCCAAACTGAAATATAAATACTCAAACCATTTAAATCATTATGACTGAAAATCGATGTATTTACTAGTTTTGTCATGACCCGCGGTAAAACGACCGGTTTTAAAATCTTAAAATCGAAATTGTTTAATGGCTCGAGTGGTTCCTACCTTGAAATGTTTCTTGAATCTATTAAATATAATGCATTCATCAGTGCGCGATGATTTTAATAAGCAGATTCAGTCCGCATTTACACCTGTTTTACATCCATTCCCGGATCCCGGAAGTTCAGCTGAACTTTGGCTGTATAAAACACTGTAAACAAAGAGCTGTCACATGAATCCGGTCACTTTAAAGCCCCATTCATTGAAAATTGTAGTTATTCATTTACTGAAAATTGCACTAACCCATGAATCTGCTGAGTGAACAGGTTAAGCTATGTGCCAACAGAGCTTCTCAACAAAAATTTACTATGGTAATCTTGGAAATCGCTAAACTAGCATTATAATATCGAAATCTCATTCAAACAGCGTAAGAAGCTTATACAAATCTGTGTCATTTTAATTATGTTCAATGGCTGTGACCAAGTTACTATAGTTTTATTAAACATGAAATATTTTTGTGATTACAAAGGTGTTTTCTAGGGCTGTGAACGATTAATCGTGATTAATCGCATCCAAAATAAAAGTTTGTGTTTACATAATTTATGTGTGTGTAGTGTGTATGATTATTTTGTATATATAAATACACACATATGCATGTATATATTTACGAAAATATTTGCTTGTATATACTTTATATATATATTTATACAAAATTAATATTATACATAAATGTAAATATTTGTTTTATTAATATTTTTTTTTCTTAAATATATACTTGCATATGTGTGTATTTATATATACAAAATAATTATACACACTACACACATATATTATATATTATGTAAACACAAACTTTTATTTTGGATGCGATTAATCATGATTAATCAGCCCTAGTGTTTTCTTTCTAGACAAAGGAAATGTGCTTTGAAACAAGCCTTTGAAAAGATACAAACCAGTGTATATAATTATATATAATCATTTTTATTATTTTCCCCAGCAACAGAACATTAATATATAATTTCCATTTAATTGTTGTAGAAAGATGACATACAAAAGTTGGTGGGTGATACAAAGTGTCTCGATCACAAGTGGAGGTAGGACAAATGTGTCATGTCATACGATACACACAAAAGATGACACTGGCAAAGGTAATTAAGTTTTGTACGTGACAACATTTTTGTGTGAAATGTTAGGAAACAATACTCAGTATATCTGTATTTTCTCTATATATTATAGATTTCTTCAATCTCACATGCATAAGTCAACTGGAAAATCAAAGAATCAAGAAAATCAAATAAACATCGTAGCAGCAGTACAGAGGTATTTATCCGTCATACGCCTGACTACTCCATCCATCCACTTCTATACACAACCTATATTTTATGTTTTTATATGTATATATCTATGTGTTTGTTTGAGGTAGCAACTATTTAATTATTCTGTTAAATTTTGGATATAAAAGCAATTAAAGATAAACACGTCGATTGTCAGTTTCAGCAAACAATATCAATACATAATTCCCCCCCACACGCATAAGAATAACATCTCTTTCTGAGCAAAGTACACATAGACCTGTTTGTCTAGATGGTTTATAGAATGTAAAGTACAAGGAGCATTTCATATACTTAAACTGTAATTCATGTGAGTGTTTCCACTTCTACCATCACTTTCAAAATCTATAATATTGTTTTTTTTTTCCATTTGGTGTTAGAAGTCCTCGAAATGAGAAAGAATAAAATTCTGATGTTCATTAAAGGAGGCAAAACATTCACTGGAAATGGCATAGAAAACATTTTCTGCTATATCTGAACTTCATACCACAGTGTAAACAGTATACTTATCCATATTTAATGAAGGTACACATGCATATATTCTGTACATTCATATTCATAATGAGCACTACCTACGTAAAATATGAACAGAAAACATGGCAAAATGAATGTTAAATATGTATAATTTGAGAAGATTATTCACATAACATTTATCAATAAACAATAAATATTTAACAATTCCAATAGTCAAAAAGAAATAATTTTCCATTTGATATCAGTAGTGATAAACCAAGACGGATGGTGTTGATTGTACGCTTGCAGGTTTAGTGCTTTGCATAATGCCTCGAACTACTGAAAAAAGAATCAGTTCAGCTCAATAGTTACTCTACTTTTCAACAAATTCACAGCATAAAACCCAAACCTACTCAGGATGGCCCATAATTGTAGAAATGTTCTGTAGAACTGCAATAAAAACAACTTTGGCATCCGGTTCCAAAATGGAGATACCATTCCAAAATGAATTTTGATCACAGAAATCAGGCTGCTGGTTGGTGACCGTAGATCACGCTCAAGGCGTCGGGGACACATGTGTCACTGGGGGCTGTAGACATGGGACTGTCCATTGCAGCCGGGTGGGGGACTCCCTGATCTGTTGTTTGAGCTCAGAGATGGTACGTTCCAGCCTCTCGGGCTTCTCTCTCCCTGCGTAGCTCTTCCTGCAGCTCCTCGCGGCTCTTCCTCTGCGCTGTCCAGCCTCTGACGCAGTTCTGATAACTAAGAACAAGAAGCCATTGGTCAGCTAAAGGGATGCGCATAAATTTATTTTATATATACACTACCGGTCAGAAGTTTAAGATTGGTAAGATTTTTTTATGTTTTTAAAAGAAGTCTCTTCTGCTCACCAAGGCTGCAATTTTTTGATAAAAAATACACAAAAAACACAGTCAAATTGTGAAATATTATGACAATTTAAAATGACTTTTTTTATGTTAATATATATTAAAATGTAATTTATTCCTCCGAAAAAAGCTTGAATTTTCAGCATCATTACTCCAGTCTTCAGTGTCACATGATCCTTCACAAATCACTCTGTCCATGTTATGATGACATCACTTTTCTCAGCAGAATTGCTTTAGAACTGAATTGAACTCATTCCATAATTGATGAACTTTACAATCATTTATCTTTAATGAACTAAACTGAATCAACACTGATTTCAGCTGAATAATGACAGTTTACTATTATCTTTTTAGAGCTGCTTTACAGCCGAATTTAATTATGTTTGCATCATGTTCATCACTGTAAAGCTGCTTTAAAACAGTCTGTATTGTATAAAGCCCTATATAAATAACGGTTACTTAACCACTTAACTTATTTAATTATCAAACAATCCTGAATTTATTTGTATCATGGTTTGACAAAAAATAAGCAGCACAACTGTGATTTATAATAAGAAATCGGCATATTAGAAAGATCTCCTGAAGAGCCATGTGACACTGAAGACTGTCATAATGCTGAAAATTCAGCCATCACATACAGGGATAAATTACATTTTAAAATATATTAAAATAGACAACTGTTGTAATTGTAATACATTTTCACAATATTACTCTTTTTAACTTTTTACAGTATTTTTTATTTTGTAAGAGACTTTAAAAAACGTAAAAAATCTGACTGTAACCCAAACGTTTTAACATTTCTATATATTTAACATGCTAAGACAACAAATTTATCCGTTTTAATCTAAAAAAAACTGTTTAAAAATTAGGGCTGTAAAATCAATTAATCACAATTAATCCCATCTAACATAAATGTGTGTGTGTATATATATTATATAATATATTTCAGTGTGTGTATATAATCATACACACATATACAGTATATATGTCTAAATATATATGTGTGTGTGTGTGTGTGTATACAGTATACACACACATACTTTTATGTTACATGTGATTAATCCCGATTACTCAATTTTAAAGCCCTAATAAAACTTAAAGTATGATAAATGATGGCCCTGAAAAGGACTTGTGTGGGTGTGTGTGACCGGTCAGTACCTGTTTGGCATAGATAGTTTCGTGGTGCGGCTCAGTATTCAGTTCATTGCATCTGCAGCCTTGCTGCCTCAGCTTGTCCAGTCGGGACTTCAACTTTCTCTGTTCCTGCTGGACTTCACCGAGCCTCTGAGCATGCTCAGTCTGAACCGCCTCCAGCTCCCCGTGTAGATCACAGCGGTCTATGGCTTCACCTCGATGCAAAGCCTGCAGCTCCTGTTTACGAGTATTAGAGAAAGAAAGACATAGATCCATGTGTCTTAGATCATTAGATCCACAAGAACCTTCTGGCGAACGAAAAGGAGGTGCTAAAACTGTACTGGGGTAAAAACCTTTTCAAGCTGTTTCTGTCTGCATAGTGTTGACTGAAGTTTGTCGTGCTGAGCACTATACATCTGAAGGAGTTCCATCACCATGTAGTCCTTACTGTGATCCACAGTCACACCAACAGGCCGCTTACTCGCTGACGTATCTACTTTCTGCCATTCATTTGGACTGGCATCATCTGATTCTGACTGGCCACTTTTTTCTTGTCCTGTATCAATTAGATCTTACATTTAGAAACGTATAGATTTATTTATGCAATGTTACTTATGGTGGGTGCAAACTGACCTGCAAAGGTTGGCGTCTTTGGGTCAGTGTCGTGTGCATCCTGGTTCTTTTCTGTCCTGAGTATCGCCCAGTGCCTCTGACCCCATTTCCTTTTCAGACAAACACTCAGAGTGTTGTGCCAAGTTGTTCCCTGCCAGCTTGTCAGGAGTGTACTCGTACCAGCTAGAGAGGAAAACAAAAAGGAAGTGATTTGCAGTTGTGTACTAAAACTACTTCTAGTTGTAGAATAACTGCAGTGATATTGTTGTTGTTTTAATGGTAATTGTGAATATGATTATAATCATTAACATGAGATCTGAGTGTTTAAAATTGTCCTATACATCTACAATAGACATAAAGGTCAATAAGAATTAGTGTGAAAGCTTTCAAGGATCCTGTCCAGATAATATTTCACCTCAAAATTAACTGAAAGAAATATAAAATTAGATTTTATAATCAGACAGCAAGGCCAATTTCTAATTAAACAATAAATAAATTGAATTATTTAAATAATTTACATTGTTTTCATTCCAATTAAGAATATCATCCTATATCATAATCAAATTGTAAAATATTTATACATCATAATAGCATATATGTATTTATTTGAACATTTTGAACATTCATTTAAATATGATCCTTTTAATTAATTCATTTACATGTACATTAATTAATTCATTAATAGGGATGCACCGATATGACAATTTTGGCCTGAATAGAACCGATAATTCTTTATATTTGAAAGCCGATAACCGATATATTGGCCGATAAATCTAAATCTAAATTTTTTGACAATTTTTGAGAGCCTGATTATAAAAAAGTCTCCTCATTAAAAGTCAAGATACAAACACAATTATGATGTTCTTATTTTAATGTTGTGTAGCCGATATGACAGACTTGCGCTGCACATTTTGCACTTTAACTGGATTTTCCTTTTTTAAAGTGATTTCAATCATATATCAAGCAATTTAAAAGCATCATGTTGAACAGTGCGCATCTAAAGTGCCTCAGCTAATGGAAATAATACATTATTTATTGGCTTTTGGATATCGGCTAAATGTTCTTGTTGGGCCGATAACGATAACATTAAAAATGGTCATATATCGGCTTCAGATCGATAATGTGGCCGATATATCATGCATCCCTAAATTTTAAGATGTAAAAAATACAGATGTACTGCAGTAATTAATTAATTTGTAAAAATACAAAACATATCACAATGACAATGCAAATAAACATATTAATAGTCATATAAGATTTAATTTCTTTGTGCTTTGTATATTATCATATTTTTCTTTTAATTGTCAGGATGAAATATAGCCAGAACTCTCTTTCTTTCAACTTGCTTTTTGTCAAGGGTTGCCATAGCAGAATAATCCATATAGCGGATTTGTAACAAGTTTTTTGGCAGATATCGGATTTTTCCTGATATATTATTGAGTAATGTATATTTGTTATTAAACTGAACCTTTGCCACATCATGTCATCATGATCGGGTTCCTCCTTAAGACTGGATAGCAAACGTGAGTCAAACACAAAGGCAGGTGAAGATACTTCCTGAAAGAGAAATAAAAAGAACTCGTTAACCTTGTTTCAATAACAAAGAGGAATCGATTAACCCATTGTCTGTTAATGCAGATTGCTCTTTACGTATAACAAGTCCCTTTAGGTTTCTCACTTAGAGACCATTGATTTGATCCCTTCACATGCCAAGCAGCTTCTTGTGTGTCATTTCTGCACGGCTTCATGCACACACACCGTTAGCTCTTGCGATTTATTCTATTCCAAAAGAGAACCCAGATCTAGAAATATGTAAATAAGATCTAAAATCCCTGTGAATGGATTGTGAAATCTTATCCAGGATCAACACTCTAATTCTGATATGTTTTATAGTCTGAATACTGCCGGAAATATGGATGCTTCTTCCATCAACAGTCAGTGACGTACGCTGCTTTAATGTAAATAGGCCATCTGATCTATCATAAAGCCTCAGCGACCAGCTTGCACACTCACACTCAGAGCATGTGCGGACTTAAAAAAAAAACACCCACACAATGTAGAAACTAAAATTTCCTTTGGTCATAGCGTAACAATTCACACATACTCAAAAGTCCCTCCGCTGTGGTTGCGAAGCACAGACCTGAAACTGTTTTTCATTTGCTACTTGTGAAGTTCTTCTATGGACATGGAGCCTTTCTAAGCACATGATTGTAACTGTATACCAGTGGTGAGAGAATGTCTCTTAGAAACAAAACAAGCAATACAGGTTTATTAAAAAAACACACGCACACACTTTCATACATTTCCATGTGAAGTCATGTGCGCGAGCTCCAGACGACTCTATGTGGGGGAGGGGTGGGCTGTCTGGGGCCCGTCACGTGCCGCTCATGGCACGAGGACTCTAATCTACACTGCTATTTACGATGCGACATGAGCAGGACGGTCTCTCTTAACGTAATACAATGACATGATTCATTTGAGACAGCAGCACGAATGCGCCAGATTGATTAAATGAAATGAAACTTCCTGCCTTGACCTTAACCTTGTGCTCATTACAGGGTTTTTATAGATAGATAGATAGATAGATAGATAGATAGATAGATAGATAGATAGATAGATAGATAGATAGATAGATAGATAGATAGATAGATAGATAGATAGATAGATAGACGGGCAGAAAGATAGACGGGGACAGAAGTAGACGGACAGACAGACAGACAGACAGACAGACAGACAGACAGACAGACAGATAGATAGATAGGCAGATAGATAGACAGGCAGATAGATAGCTAGATAGATAGATAGATAGATAGATGGATGGATGGATGGATGGATGGATAGACAGGCAGATAGATAGATAGATAGATAGATAGATAGATAGATAGATAGATAGATAGATAGATAGATAGATAGATAGATAGATAGATAGATAGATAGACGGGCAGATAGATGGACAGGGACATTGATAAGACAGTCAGATACACAGACAGATAGACAGACATAGACAGACAGACAGACAGACAGACAGACAGACAGACAGACAGACAGACAGACAGACAGACAGACAGACAGACAGACAGACAGACAGACAGACAGACAGACAGACAGACAGACAGACAGACAGACAGATAGATAGATAGATAGATAGATAGATAGATAGATAGACAGGCAGATAGATAGACAGGCAGATAGATAGACAGGCAGATAGATAGACAGCAATCCTGTACATATGCTGAAGTATATTAATATATTTTCTTATTAAATGTATACAGAAAGTCCAGTCTGTATCCGGAAAATGGGCTGTCTGAGAACAGCAGTTGCTGGGGATGTTGTTGAGTCTCTGGCTAAAGCATTATATAATGAGATGAGAATTCACTGCATGCTCTGAGATTTGATTGGCTGAGAGGGAGGCTGGGGCCAGGGCTCTGCTCTCTGATTGGTTGATGATGAAGGTTCTGCAGGGTGAGTGCTGGGCTTGTAAGGGGGAGCAATACTCTGCAGGCACATGTAACAGAATGTCCCAGACGCTCTCTTTTCACTCTCTCTCTCTCTCTCCTGATCTTTTTGCTCATTCTTTCCCTTTTTTCTCTTCCCTCCCACCCACTCTTCTCTCTGTTTCTCTCCCCTGTTGCCGTGGCTCCGGCTGTTTGTGCAGACTCTGTCAGAAGGAGTTTGAGAGTCTAGTGACCTGGTTTGAACCACATTTCCTTTGGAGGGAAACATCTGGTGTGGCATGAGAGCTGGATTTTCTGTTTACTTTCCACTCAAAACATTTTTAAACATTTGGGACTGAGACAAATATGAATAACTTCCAAACATTATTACTTGCTTATAGGGTGAATCCCACAAAACACGTCAAGAACATTTCATAAATCAGCTTGTTTTATGGCCCAGCCTGTTATAAATATGCTTCATTTCCTTTACGAAAAATATATAATATCTTGCTTTTTATCTTGGGGCAAAATTTGTCTTTTTTTATTTGTTTTTGTGAAGTTGAAGTTTAATGTGAACAAGCTTTAAAACAACATAGATACCTGATAAATGTAATTGGAGCAATTACTTTCTGAATGAATATAGATTGCATTAGAGATACTCACTATATGTGGCTGCCTCTTCTCCTGCTGGAACTTCGCCTTCACATCCTCCAGAGACTGCTTTAGCTTGTCTTCATCCGCTGATCCCAGGTGTCTTTGTGCCAGCTGCAGATAACAGGCCCACTTGGCAGAATCGAAGCCCCAGTGACATGTACGTTTGTCTGGCTGTCGATGGGAGTGCATGACGAAGCGCTCCGGGCAGAAGAGCATCCGGCATTGGGAGCAGCGGATGCAGGGCGCATCCGGGCAGGAGTAAAGCTGGGGTACCAGCAGGCCTTGACACTTGCCAAGACATTGGTGTTCCACCCAAAATCCTCCAGATTCCTCGGCGTCTTTCTCTTCCTCATCTTCAGCGCCGTGCCCTTTGTGGGAATCAAGAGATGGTTCCTCTCCTGGATGCAGCAGGGTGTAGCAGAGACGTTGAGCATCGGTCAGCGTGATGAGGCCGCAGGATGGAGTCCCTGGAGGAAGGATGGCCAGCACTTTGAGAATGTGTAACTGTGTGGCATCACAGCGGGAACAGTACAAATACAGCTGGTCACACACTGAGTTGATCTGCTGCAACGAGAAGTCCCGCAGGACGGTGTTTAGCAGCTGGGGCAGACAAAGACGCAGTTCGCCTCCCACAGAGAAGCAGGAGATGGACTCGCCCTCCAGACAGCAGATGCTGAGGTCTGTAGAACTGTCAGGGGGGACTGAGTAGTGGCCCTCCTGCAATACCTCCCTGGGCCAGAGGGGGCGCCAGCTTATACTGACCATGATGACCAGTAAACGCAGCCGGGCCGCCGAGGGAACATTGGCTGCTCAGAGAGAACTGCGCAAGAGTGTGCTTCAAACCAGGGCTCAGATCCGGAGTGGCCTCTATCCTGTTCGTCGCTTTGGAGACTGATGCGAGAGAGGTTTCTGGGATTTTTTTGCAGGATAGATTTAGAGCAGCCATCACACGTTTCTTTATGGGAGCGCCGTCCATGCCTTTGTCTCGCATCGACCGCTTTAATGGCACTTTTAGAAGTGCCTGCTCCTTAGGGATGTCTGGACGCTTGTTCTCAGTAGTCGCCATAATGTTGTTTATAAATATAGCTAAGTGGTCTTCAGGGACCGGAAGATACACTGAAGTCGTCTCAGGAATGCAGTGTTTTTTTTTATATTTGGATCATAGTTAAGTCTTCAATGCTTCCCAGATGACTGAAAAGCCAAAACAAGCATCACAGATTAATATATATAAAAATAATTTTAGATAGTAAAAGTAACATTTAACAGGCGTCTTTTATTGTTTTAATTAATAAATGTAATAAGAATTAATTCAATATAATTACATTTTTAATCCAAGTACTTAAACCTTTTAAAATTTTTTATTGAAAATAAATAAATAAATGTTGACTGGAATAAAATATATATTTTAAATATTTTATTTCAGCTAGTTGCCAAGTTTCTCATTTTCATTTAGTTTAATTGAAGCACTGAAATAACAAAAAGTTTAGAAAAAAATACTAAACTTTAACTGAAATTAAAATGAAAGCATAATGTAAAAATAAAAACTAATTTAAAATATTGATTAAAAACTATAATAGCATCTCAGTTATACTAAAATAAAACTGATGTAGTTTCAATTAAATACATGCCTAACCTCTTTTCCAGGATAGTTCTTTTAAAAGGTTTTGTGTTTCGTCAGCGATAGCGAAATCTTGTCACAAATTAATCATATCTGTAATGTGTTTTGACTGCATATAATAGACTTTCCATCGCCCTCACAGAGAGGCCCCGCCCTCCGAGCACAAGCCCCGCCTCTCTAGCCGGGCTTCTTCACAACCAGAGCTCCGCCCCTCCCCCCTCAGCCGTGGTAATGACATTCACTCAGTCGTGTCAGAGACCTCTGCGGGACTACCCCCATATGTTCCCACACCTATGACACTTTCACATCTCACAACAAACTGTGAAGGCACCCCTCGAAAGATTTCAATTTCCGAAAAAACTGTCAGATTTTTAGAATTACCGGTAGAGGTAATACAAATATTTAGGTTCTGCCCATTTGAAATATGATCAACACAATGTAAAAAGAAATATACATTATTCTAACAGCGCTTGAACTAAATGATCTATAATCGTCGTCGATTATTGTCGATTATCAAATGTCATATATATGAGCAATCTTAATATCTATATACAAATAGACTGTCTATAAAATACAACTGAAACAGTCGAAAATAATCCTGTGCGATTATAAAGGAGGCATTCAATGTAATGGCACGGAAGGGTGCAATATTGAGAAACTGAATATAATAATCATATACAATATATTGAAAATACGTTCTTTCGTTATAGCGAATGTAACGTTAAACCCACAGGAGACAACATATAGTTATTCAAGCTTACCTTTAAATCTTAAGATTCCATCCACAGCTTTTTTTGACGAGAAGCGAAGGAAGGCTCGCGAGATATTTGTGTTTTTATATCATGGGATTCCGTGTCGGAGTTCACAGTCGTGCAAGCGCCCGTCGCCCTGCCGCTGATAACACTGGTGCTGCTGACTTCATGCTGATAGACTTACAACGTCAATCCACAACCCAACAACCTACGTCATCCGACGGGCTGCCACGGCTAGACGGTGTGATTTAGCGGAGGAAGTCTGTCTGTCGATCTGGGTGGCGTTGCCCGCATTTCTATAAGCCCCGCCCGTAACATAATCACCGATTGGTTAAGCGCTCTGAATGACAATTGAACTGTCCAATTGCAGTCGGCCGCTCCTATTCTGGCTCCTTCCAGCTAGTCATAGCAACCGCAGAAAGAGTAGATCTGTCTAGCGATCAAGGGTTTACATGTAAACATCCAAGAATTATTTTAAACCGTGGTAAAGGTGTGTAAAATCGATTTTATTTTGGATAGCTTGTTGCTTAAATAACACAGATTGACTAAGCAAAATATTATCAAATGATTAAACATGGATGTAATAAGTCATTTTAAAATTACTTTTATTTATTTTAGGGAGGATTTCTCAGAGAGTGGGTTTATTTTTTAAAGGCAAAAACTTTTTTGTAATAGTGAAGCATGCTTACATTTGCATGTTTTGCGTCATATTTATATCTGGTGTGGGGTTTAGAAAAATAACAAAATGTTATAGCATTGTTTTGAATAACAGAAATAGCGATTCATACATTTTATTGTATACTTTTGATTGAACACGTACCCAAGATCGATCAAGTAATGGAAGTGTGTTGGCAAGACAGAATCCACAAATATTAATCTAGTTTAAGACAGTTTGGAAATGAACTGGACTTTTGACTCTTAAGCTTATAGTTTCTAAGATAGCCTTTGTGACAACTTTCCAGTCAGATAATTAACCCTATAGTCTCCTAGTGTGATTATTTTTAAAAACATATTCTTAATCATTTACTAGATTGCAATTTTTTTATATTGCTAGCTATTTTCTAAAATCATTGTACGTCATATCCATACCATAGTTTTAGTCATTGTCTATGAATATTTGGTTCAATCTTTAATTTTAGTCCTGTGCAAGTTGCTAATTCGGCCTTTGTTGATAATTTGGCCTTTGTTTACATAAATCATGTATTTTCACATCATGACACAGTGCTTAGCATTCACCTGCTGGTACCAAGTAAATATGAAGTGCTTTTGTTTACCCACAACCTCCAGTATTTACCAGTTGATGCCAAATCCTTTTTTCTTTAATGTAAAAATATATTTGATACAAGATGGTTTTATAAATGGATGGAATGGCCATACAGGTCCCCAAAATATCACTCGATATATTGTATTTGAGCATATCTTTACTTTCTGTTTACATTTTGTGTAATGATTCCTCCAGACATCCATTTGCATTCCCTTTCTTCTTTGTGTCCTTTTCCATGTGGACATTAGCATAAGGCAAATGGCTCTAGTTTGACTTTCATTTGCGTCAAAGTTAGCATTTCTATAGTTTAGCTGCTAACAGGTTGTAAATTCACACCCTGACCTATGCCTGGATGACTCAAGTTAGAGGAAACACCCTAATGGTTAGACTTTTGTACAACTGTGTGTTAGAAAGAATTATAAACATCATAAAATTATAATCATTTAAGAGTCTCCATTACGAAAAAGTCTGTAACATTGTTGATTAGTTGGCCGCTGTGTGTGTTTTCCAGGAAAGCTATTTTGTGTTTTTTTCTTCAGTCTGAGACTAATTTAATGTTCTTTTGAAGGCTTTGGCTTTTACTTTTCATTACTTCCAGTCTCTCAGATAAACCTTTTTAAAGCACTGGAATAAACAACAACAGTTTCTCTGCTATTTTGAGTGTGAATTGGAAAGTTGCAAAGGGTTGAAAAGCAATAGGTGAAGTGGCAGACCTGGAGGCAAAACAAGTGTAATTCAACCTATCCAGAAAGAGATCATGAATAAAAAAATAAAATAAAAATAAATTAAACATCTTTCAGAACCTAAAACCAATATAGTCATGGTTTCTGAATTATGTGCAGTGCAAACACAAGTTATTAAAAGTGTCCTAAAAAACAACAATGCTGAACAGTGCATTAGAGTATAATTGGAAAAACTGTATTCGGCTGCACCTGATAGATGAAGAGACTCGATCGGCTAGATTAATTTACCAGGGAATTTAATAATTTATTTTATTAATTTATTTGCCCTGACCTATCGTCTTCCTTTCATTATGTTGTCACTCTCCCCTTGCCAAGCAACAGGACTCGTATTTTTGGAACCTTCAAAGCAGACGGCTCGCAGAATATACACAGAGGACGAAAACAAAGAGAGAAAAATCCTTGTTGCTAAGGAACAGAGGAAAAACAGATTACCAGGAGGACCGCTTGCTTGAAATAATAGACCAAATTAAGGTGAATTACTACACCGTGCCTCACAGTTGTAATAACACAATGTGTGCTTGTCACTTAAGACATTAAAAGAAATAAAAATAATTGTACACTTTAGTCTAGTTTGCATGCATATAACAAACACACTAACATTTTATTCTGTAAATTAAAGTCATTTTAATATGCATAGTCAGTATACTGTCTTTCAGGAAGTATTTACATTTAAATCACATCTAATCAACAACAGTGTCCAGAGTTTAAAACAACATCATAAACCTAAAAGTCATACAGGAATATTTCACAAACACTTGGTGAATACTATACATTTAGAATATAAGGTCACATCGGGAAGTCCACGGAAATTAGCTGCACTTTTAAAATTGAAACTCAAACTAAATAATGTGCGTCTGTTGTCGGCAGTATTCTAACCTTTATTCTTGCACAACTGAAGAAGTTTCTAAAATACATGTTTAACCTGAAAGGGGGAAAAGGCATTCATGAGATTATTGTGCTTGTTATGTATGGAGAAGTTTTGTTTCACTGACTATAATTTGAGTCTTATACCTGCTTTTGTCTTCTTTTGAATTGCATTTCTTGCTGTTGTTTTGCCCTGACCTCTTCCAGAGTTAGGCATCCACCTGGGGAAATAGTAGATACATGGTAGTACACAGGAAAGGAATATTTAGATTTTATTAATTGCATTGATTAAATTCAAATCAATGTGCGGATTAATGTTGATTATTATTACTCAATTATGTATCATTGTTATGTAGAATTGAATAAATTTTTATTAGCACTATTTACACATTAAATTTCTTTTTCAAATCAACTCAATATTTTTGTTTAGGTTATAATTAATATTCGATAATATAATTTCTATTCGAATCTACTCATTTTAAATGGATAACTATTAAGAGTTTCGTTTAATTAATATTTACTCAATACCAAACCTTGTGAAATGTAATTAATAATATTGCTTGTAATCTGTTGCCTCATTTTTATTGAGTAGATTTGGTGTATCTTTTCTTACAGTGTAGTACATGTTATGCTGTATCCACAGCAGTTGTTTTAAAAATACAAAGGCAATTAAATGACATGTATAGGCAAAAACAAAGGGATTTAATTTTTTCATTCACCAATCAATTGTTAGGTTTCAGGATTTTTTAAAAACAAATGTTGTTATGTTGTTAATAAACTGAAATACCAATTTACTTTAGGTAATATATGGGTAAAATGTCCATGAATTCATACACTGTTTCTAATTAGCATATTAATGTGTTCCTGGGACAACATTTCATGAAAAAAGAAGTGTAATAATATAAGTAATAAGTTTCAATATCTTATATTTCATAGGAATATTGATATATAATTTCTTTCCATATTCACTAGTCTCCCCGTTTTGTAAAAGAAAGTCAAATTTTGATAAGAAACCCTGTAAAATTTTCCTGAGATTTTGATTTATGACAAACAGTTTGAAAATGAGTTACAAAACATCATCTTTCCATAAGAGTGCTCACTCTTTTAATGTCAGTCATTTTTAAAGATCAAGAAAAAGTTTTTGCCATGGTGGGGAAACTGTTACATGTATGGTGTCAGAGAAATTCATTAAAATATAATGTCCACTACAGTGGACAAAAATCTATTTGGTCCCAGGAAGATAAAAAAGGCACTTTTACTCCCCCTAGTGGTGATGACACATTCTTTTTATTTGAATTCTTTCAAATAGACTTAACATATTTGTTTTCTGACATGGTTGGTGAATGAATGACTCACCCACAGTACTAGGAGATATGGAAATGTAACCCATGGCCCGACTCAGAGCGCAGATCCTCCAGAGCTGCCAGTTCTGCTTCTGCTTCTGTTAAACATAGCCAAGCATGCAGTCAGTGAGTGTTGACAGCTTAACCTTCTATAAAACTTAAAAAAACAGGAAATATCCCATATTTAAATAGTGTTGCTAACAAAAACATAAAAGGAATTCAGTATAATAGCCTATAAGAATGATTGTGCTCTTGTTACTTTGAAGTAACTGTAAAACATACAGTAGATTACTGTGGTAAATGTGTCCCGTACGCACCTGACTTAGGTTGAACCGGGTGTCCTTGACACCTGAAACTATTATAATCAGTTGAGTTACCTCTGAACGCGCGGGTTGACGCCTAAGCATAGCTTTTCTTACTGCATTAATAAAAATTCCCAAGAATTAAAGTTACCTGACCGCAATCTAACCCCGCCTAAGAGTCTCACAAAGAGTCAAACGACACTCACTTGGAAATAAGGTCTTTGTTGTAACCTGTAATTTGTTACACTAATTAACTTAGTGAATCGAGACAGAATCGAAGACAGAAACAACAAATAAGATCATCTATGTCACCTTCTATCAAGATTGTTCAATTGGTGAAAGCAAGCCCCCACCTGTTCACCCTCTGTTACTGGCAGTTAATTACTCAGTATATCATGACATAATACAGAAAGTATATTTTTTGATTTTGTCATGGTCAGCACTTTCATTTTCCATGAATGCAATCCTCAAAAAACAGAACTTTTTAGGGTAACACTTTACAATAAGGTTCGTTAGTTACCATTAGTTAACTACATAGATAATATGAACTAATAATGAATAGCACATATACAGCATTTGTTAATCGGTAACACTTTACAATAAGGTTCATTAGTTAATACATTAGTTAACATTAACAAATAATGAACAATACTTCTTCAGCATTTGTTAATATTTGGTAATGTTCATTTCAACATTTACTAATACTTTATTAAAATCTTGTTAACATTAGTTAATGCACTGTGAACTATGAACAACAATGAACAGCTAGATTTGTATTAACTAACGTTAACAAAGAATAACAAATACAGTAACAAATGGTTAGTTAATGTTAGTTAATGCATGAACTAATGTTTAATAAATTAACCTTATTGTAAAGTGTTACCTGTTAATCTTTAATGATATTTTCAACATTTACTAATACTTGATTAAAATCTTGTTAACATTAGTTAATGCACAGTGAACATGAACAAACAATGAACAGCTGTATTTTCATGAACTAACATTATCAAAGATTAACAAATACTGTAACAAATGTATTGCTCATGGTTAGTTCATGTTAGTAAATACATTAAATAATGTTAACTAATGAACCTTATTGTAAAGTGTTACCCTTTTTAGTACATTTTGTTCGGCCGAAAAGGGGAAGTAAGGTTATATGTTAGAGTTATGGCCAGTAATATAGGCTACATTTGACTATTTTATTCATTAGAAAATCCATCACACTACATTTACATCAAATAGGCTAGGCACTTTTTACTGTATTTTAAAATTGTGCGAGGAAAGGATCACTGGAGAGATATTATTTGTTATAAAAAATACAAATAAACAAAGTAAACAAATACCAACTGAACTGAAAAATGTATTTAATTTACAAAATGTCAAATTACTTCAATTGTGACCTAAAAAAGAAAAGAAAAGGAAGCACTCTTTAAAACAACGAATTAATGACAGTTAAGAATGCTACAATTTAACAGAAATTGTGTTTTATACATTATATTATTATTATTATCCAAAGAGTTCGAAAAATCAGTTGAAAAATCACCCATTCGAAATACAAAGAAAATCAGAGATGCTGAAGCACAGCATATGCCTAACTTACTTTGCTGAATGTCTTGTCTTTTCTTTGGGTTTGGTGCAAATACTGTAAATGCTTTTTGACTGCCATAAAAAAGAAAAGTCAGTGAGCAAAACAAAACAAGCTCTAAAGGATTTACTTGTGGCCACTATTAACTACACAGTTTAATGCTGATGCTTGGATTAAGACCTGATCCACCATATGTTTTTTGGGGCCTCTGGCACTGTATAGCATTCCTCCTACCTGTGGATTTCATAAAGAGAATGTGTTTTTGGTTGTTCCTTCGGAGCACATGTTGCAGGTTTTGACCTCGGTAAAGTCTCGGTTTGTTTCTCCTTTATTTCTTTGGTGCTTCTTCCGTCGCTTTGGGTTTGCATTCGGTGACACATCTTGGGCAGCTTGAGGCCCTTTTGCGGTGACCGACACCGACATCTCTGCTTCTGCCGACAGGTGTTGTTTCAGCTGTACTGCTTTTCTTGTTCAGATGCGTAGGTTTCGTTGCAACAGGTTTCGGCTTTATAAGTCTTGTGTCTGGCATATTGAAGTTACAGTTTTAACATTGAGGCACTCAACCTCTCATATGTCACTCACCTATCCGCAAATTTCCTTATTCCGTTAATGAAACTTTTTCTTGAATGCACCGGTTTCCTGAAAAAACAAACAGATATTTTCACTCAAAAAAGGATCAACTTCAAATACGAGAAAGTATCAAAGCCGTGCGTGTCAAGTGGACAACGGTGAACAGCGCAACCGCGTGCATGTGATCCGATTATAATGAGCGCGCAAGGCGGACACTCTGGTGACCTCGGTCTCCCATAGTAACAGCAATATTACTACAACAACTAGCCTACTACCACTACTAATCATAATAATGAGATAGATATGCATGATTTTTAGTGAATCTCATTTACCTTTGAACATAAAATAAAAATATTGTGGATGTGAAAATTGATTTAATAATTATTTATTATTTATATAATCACAGTATATTTGTGTTTTGTGGATCGCCAAGGTGTAGGCTATACTTTTGCTATGGCTACCACCCCGTTGGAAGGTTGGAAGCGATTTCTGAAAACAAAAGCCATATTGAAAGAATGGTTAAAGAATAATAATTTAAATATTTGCTAAATATAGATATATATATAAAATAATATAGGCTAAAAATAAATCGATTCTAAACGAAGCCTGAAACTTGCCTAATATTGCACTTTAAGAGTGTCGGTGGGCTGCTCTATTAATTTCCTAAAATAAAGTTAATAAAACTTAAGCCTCTTTTATTAAGACGGTTCAAAACCGGTGCATAGACCTCTATGCCTAGCTATTTGCAATTGTGTGTAGTTTATAGACAGTCAGTGAAATGCAATATGAAGGATCATGAAATCCTTCGTGTTAGGATCGTGTTAGAGGGCATCAAAATTGCAGTTTTTTCCCTGAAACTAAAAGTCTCCAACCCTGAATCCACACTGTAAAAAATATTTTCATGATTTGTTATCACAACTTTTTATCTTTTGTCAAATCAACAGATAATTAATGTGGTTCAGGTAATATTAGCCTATTATTTTGAGTTTCTATTTATTAAACCAATCTCCTTCATTGTATTAACATTTTTTATTTCATTTATTTATTTATTTATTTAGCCTATTTATTTATTTATTACAGCAGACCTTTTTACAGAATCCACCCCAAACCAAAATATGCAAAAATATAGATAACCAATGGCTTTCACTTTCCACAAAACCACTTTCAAAGATGAAAAGATAGGCCTCAATGGCTCAATACAAATGTGAATATGTGGCCGTACATGAAAAAAAGAGGAAGAATTAAAGAGAGCTCTGTGGTTAATTACTCAGATTCTAATTGACTAAAGAAGCTCTGTTATCACATTCGCATGGTATTAGCTTTATAATGGTCAAGCGACAATATAAAACATCATATAGAGAATGGGCCATCAACAGAATGGGGTTATCATATGCGGACAAATATATGTCCACTACAGTTTAGACAAATACAAATGCCTAAGCATTTTAATCCTTCTGCAAAGTGTAGGTACTAGGTAGGTACATTTCCTCGTGTATTTCTCAACGACAGAAGCGTGTACGGTCCTCCTACACTGTAAGCGGTGCTGTAACATTCACCGCCCCGATGAATTTCTATCGCTCTCTACTTTTACTTTGACGCATTAGGACATGACGGGATTGTAGCAGTCGCTGAAAACGGTCAGTGTGTGATGGGAGAACTAGCCCGTTGACTTCGGACAGGTAGGATTACCTTGAACGATCATTAATCACACGTTAAAAGACGGATGTTTAGGAAAGGTCTGCGACCGGCTTGCGTGGAAGGGAGGAGCGCACGCTCGCTCGCGCACAGAGCATCATCATTTTCCCTTTTGACTTTCATTTTGTGTATTTCGATGCACAGCAAGTTACGGTGATTTGTAGCCGTGTGGATATCGTGTGCTCGATAAAAGGCAGCTGCTTTTATATATATCACGCCACGCCATCATTTAGGGAAGTGCAGGTCTTCGGGGACGTACAGGGGGCTCTAGCTGTCACTGCACGAACACACGCCCATTTTCAATATATTCCAAAATAATGACCCGTGGAATGAACTAGACGTAAATGCATCGACTCTGCGAGACACAGTCGTATTCAGCGGGCTTTTTGTTGGACATAAGCATTTGTTTTTATTGCGATTTAAGCTTCTCCGTTATAGGCCGTCGAAATGTTTTGACAAATACGGGGAGGTTTTTAGGAATCACAGTGGGTGTTTTATTCACAAATGACTGCGGCTCGCGCATAAACATTGAAAACGCGCGTGGCATTCTGGCACCTGTGCGCGCGGCGCTTCCTGGTATGTGTCCATTAATGTCGTTCAGGTTTCACTGTTATTACACGGACAGTCTTGATGTTCAAGAACTATACGAATGCTTCATTTGCTCTCAGGATTTTTATTTCTATGGCTCGTATGAAACAAAGGACAGCGCATTACTCTCGCCCTGACGGCGCAGGCATGGCGCGATTTCACATTATTAATGTAGTCGATTTGTCTCGTTTTAGATGCTTCATTTTTGTTCAGCTGCGGCCTGGTGTGGGTAGCAATAATAATAATACACTATACATTTTTGGCCAAATTCAAGGTAAAATAATAATAATGATAATGATAATATAATAAACTGGCAGCTGTGTGTTTCCAGAACTTAACCATAAAATTACAATGATGATATCACAAACAGTAAGGGAGATGTTTTGGTGATTGTGTATTTTACTCTTTCCTAACTGCACATATTATTAAACAATGTGCTGTTAATACCAATATAATGTGAGCTATTTGACCTATCAAGCATCTGAGGTCAATATTAACAGAAAGAACTCAATTACTCACACAAACACCATTAGATTACACTCAAATAATACAATTAAAGTAAAATAAAACGCCATAATGTTTAAAACTTTTAACCAAAATAAAAGAAACTAACTTTTTAAATAAAATCCAAACAAATGTCATGCATACATTTTTTTCAGAAACTTCTGAGATGTTCCTTTAAATTTCCCTTAAAGATGATTTGTACATTTTACATATTAAAAACGTATTTTTAACATTATTTTATTTTTAAAAGATACATAGATTATTGCTTTTTTAAAAATATAATAGCCTACACATTTTCTCTATAAATTATAAGATAATTCCCTCATGTTTTAAAATAAATTTTTATCTATCGTCTTTTACACTATGATATATTTTTTATTTATTATAATTTAAAAGGTAACTTACAGTTGAATTAACCAATTAACATGGTTTTAGCTGGAACAATTTACATTCTTTTCCTGTTAAAATTGTGTTTTATAGCGTATAATTTCAGTGGCTATAAGGATTAGATTTTAGATTCCATACTCTGTTGTTCAGTTTTAGCAATTATTCAGATATTCCACATTTTAAATTCACAGTTCTGACAGTCTGATAGTTCAGCCTGTTCTCATGTAAATGCGTCTCTATAACACGCATGTGTATTGTCGTGTGATATATACGCGAAAATTGGGTTTTTACGTGCATATGAGACCCAGTTTTTGTTGTGCAATTGATACGCAGTTCATTTGCGTATAATACACACGCACCCCACACCATTAATTCTAGCAAGCATCTAATACACACGCACCTCACCCCACCCCACACCTAAACTTAACCTAACCAACCAATGCGTATCAAATGCACGTAAAAACTCACTTTAGCGTATATATTACACGACAATACACTTGCGTGCTATAAAGACGCATTTGGTGTGATCGGGTTAAATTCTGAAATAGCTTATATGTAATGTGGGATTATCAGTTCTACTAGACATACTGTATATGTATTGCATACAATAGCAGCACATACAGAATTATAATTGTACTATTAATTTGGTTAATTCAAAAGATCACACCAATTGTACGGAATCTGATTTGAGATTCAGAAATGTAGCTAGAACTAAAAGATGTTGCATGCAACTTGGTTTACTGAATCAACATATATATATAAATTAAGCCACGTAATAAATCTAATCTCTAAATATATGTGCTGTGTTATAATTTATTTAGCTCATACATTTTTTTAGCATACAGAAAAATTATAACTAGAAAAGGGAGGACAATCGGATACCTATGCATAAATTATTTTCTTGTTTAGTAGAGTGTAGGTATAATCTTGGGCATGGTGGTGCATGCAGATATACTTATTTAAACACAATTATCGTTCATCCTGCACTCTCTCCCGTCATTCGATTAGTGAAACTCGATTAGATCTTTACAAGTTTGTCAGTTTCCACATCAGTTATGTGCTACCCTTCCTTCTCGTGCATAAGCAGAGTTTGTTTTAAACTGTTTGGTTGACTTGAGTTTCATCTTACATAAGTTCAGAAGACAGGCCCTGTAAGCAAATACATTTAAACTGTTGAAAATTTGCATGTTTAGCTCAAGTCTATAGACAAATGACCTGCCTGTGGGAGACATACTGTATAGGCACTTCTTTAGGAAACATTTAGGTTTCTACAGTCAATTGCACTAGGAAGCAGATTTTACAAATGGACAATTGACTTGTGTTACAACTTTAGTACACATGTAAATATTTACAATCAACTTTATTTCAGCTTCGTGTGTCCAGATTCTCTGGAACAATGGACAAGGAGCCACAAGTTAAAGCAGAACCTGCAAAGAGCACAGTCAACACCACGACCACCACAGCGGTGAACCCTTCCCATCAGGCCAATGGCACCCCGAAAACTCCCCCTGCACTCACAACTGTAACCACCTTCCACAATCAACCCACCCCCACCAACAGAAAAGTGGTCCAGGTATATTTGTTCAAACCATGCTCCCAGTTATCACAGAGTTGGCCCTTTTTAGCAATTGCATGTGTTAAAATTGTATATATATACTTAAATAATAATTTTAAACACCAGAAGAAAAACAAAATCCAATTAATTTATGCTTTTGATTATAAATGCTTTTGAAATATTTAAAAACATTACATTATTTAAAATTATATTAGTAAACATTAAAAAATTACCTACTTCCATCTTCAAATAGTGCAGCCAGCTGTTTTCCGATTATGAATGTAGTCATGTAGTTGACAAAACGGCACTTAAAATAAATGATTGCAAGAAGAATTGAGTATATAGCAATTTTCCGGGATAGAACAAGAGATATTCTGATTATTACGGTGTACAGAATTTTCCAAACTCAATGGAACGTGAAGTTTCATTACGTGAACATGAAGTTATTCCAACCCAAAAAGATCTGAGAAGGCTTATGATTAATGATTAATATCAGAACAAACATTTATATGTATATCTATTTAATGTTTTGATCATTATCCTGTCATTTTTTATTGACAATTATTTCACTATATGCAAATTACGTTTATGCTAAAATTCTGTCAGCTGTCAGCAAGCTATTGATTAAGTTTAGAATCATTACATTTCTTTAAGAAATTCATTAAACTATTGCAAAATACTGGAATAAGAGCACCAACGTACACACAGAAATTAATTTAATCAGTCAAATTCATTTATAAATGCAAATATGATCATTAAAGGAACAGTGAAAATTCTGTCATCATTTACTCACCCTCGAGTTGTTTCAAACCTGTATGAATTTCTTTCTTCTGCTGAACACAAAGGAAGATATTTTGAAGAATGTCGTTAACCAGAGAGTTGATTGGCCCCATTGACTTCCATAGTAGGAAGCAAAATGCTATAGAAGTCAATGGGGTCCATCAGCTTTTTGGTTACCGAAGATTACAGGTAGGTGAGGAAATGTATTTTATTTATTATTCAGAATCCACATTTGGAAAGGAAACATTATATATATTATTACTATGTTATACCGTAACGTTTTTTAAGTACTGTTTGTTTTTAATCTTTTCAAATATAATGAACCACTTTCTTCTGTAACCATAACTTCCATCTCTTCCTGCAGGTCAATCTGTCTGGGGACCGACTGGCACCTTCCTTTTCACCTAGTGAGAGACTCAGCCAAGCTTCATCTTCGCAGCAGACCCCGAAAACGGTGTGTGTGCAACAACATTGAAGCACCTGCTCTCAAAAACGATGCTCGTTTTATAGGTGCCGTCATGACATTTATGGTTTAACTTACACTGATTTGATCCATTTCTTAACCATCAGGTTTCTCTTCCTGCTGGATCAACACCTCTTGTAAGAGGAAGTCAGAATCCGATTGCTGCTACGGCCACCCGTAAGATTTCCCCTCAAGCTCTGCTTCTGGGGAAGAGCCCGAATCCGAGTCAGGCTCAGATGCTCCTGAGGGCCCAGATGGTAATGCAACCTGCCACGTCCTGTTCTGCAGAACTTTAGATCTTCACATGCACTTTGAACGTCTTTTTACCCAGACTCACACTTTGCTGGTTTCTCAACTCTTAATGAATGCTGCTCTAAACCTCTGTCCTGTTATCGCCTCCTCCGTTTACTCACAGTCCTTGTTAATAGTGTATTTATTGCTTAAATCTGCTTCAGAGTGAAGCATGAATGTGCTGTGCACACATAATTGGTGTCTACAGGTTGTATTACTTTCAGCACATGGTCTAGTGTGACTAGCTGGTATGTTGGCTTGAGCAAATGGAGGGTTAGTGTCTAGAGGTCTGCACTCAATGCATGCTTGCATGTTTCTGATGAGGACAGATTTTACCTGACCACATCAAAAGCTTTTCACTGTGCTGTGAAGTTCACCATCACACCTACACAGCAAAAGCACAACAGGCAGGAAATAACAGCCTTCTATTTTTGCACCACTGGGACTTTTTCTTTATCTTTTTACCTTCTCTCTTTTTCTTTCTCTCTTTCATTTTTCTCTTTTTCTGTGCTTGCCATCTGGCAGTTGATTCTAACGTCTGCTGTGCGGCCTGATGTACCTGCCCTCTCCTCCTCCTCCTCTTCCTTCTCCTCCTCTTCCTCCACCCCTTCCTCTTCCTCACCTCGATTTCCTTCCACACAGGTGAGCTTGATTATGTATGGTCATGTGATAGAGGCATCTGGTCTACTGAATTTAAGTATTTGAATAGTTCACTCAAAAATGAAATTTTGTCACTTACTTTCTTCCATGCAACATAAAATGAAAATTTAGGAGAATGTCTGAAATGTTTCATACTATGCTGTGAAAACAAATGCAGACTAATGGTGACGTGGTCCCAAAAATGTTGAGATTATTTTTTGAAAATCTTCCCCTCCTTAACAGCTCTCAAATCCATTCACTTTATTGACATTAAAAAATGGTTTAATTTTTCTTCTTACAAAACTTTCGTATGACTTCTGTAAGACTTGATCTTGGTCTAAGTGTAAGAATTTTATCTTTAATTATTATTTTTTTTGTCATTTTGAAAATATGGAAAGAGGAACCTGCATATTTTGCTTAATATCGCCTTACACTTAAAGGAGTCGTTCACTTTTTAAAAAAAAATTGCTGATAATTTACTCACACGCATGTCATCCAAGAACCAAGATGTCCATGTCTTTCTTCCTTTAGTCGAAAAGAAATGAAGGTTTTTGATGAAAACATTCCAGGATTTTCTCCATATAATGGAGATGGGAACCAAACGGTTCAAGGTCCAAATGAGAGTTTCAGTGCAGCTTCAAAGGGCTTTAAACGACACCAGACGATGAATAAGGGTCTTATCTAGGACCATTTGAGTCATGACTCGGAAAAAGATTTGTTCATTTTGATGGACGAGTTTGAGAGTCACGAACGCTTATCACAGAGCGGAGCAAGGCGAGCATTTGTCCTTGTAAAACTTAAACTTTTTCATTTATTTTTGAAATGACCGATCATTTCACTAGATAAGACCCTTATTCATCATCTGGTGTCGTTTAAAGCCGCTTAAATTCTCATTTGGACCTTGAACCGTTTGGTTCCCACTGAAGTCCATTATATGGAGAAAATCCTGGAATGTTTTCATCAAAAACCTTCATTTCTTTTCGACTGAAGAAAGAAAGACGTGGACATCTTGGATGACATGGGGGTGAGTAAATTATCAGCAAAAGTTTTTTTAAAAGTGAACTCCTTTAAGAAAGTTTAGGAACAATGTGGGAGTGAGTAATTTATGACAAATGTTTAATTTGTAGGTGAACTATACCTTTTTTTCTACATAAATTTCATGTAACATAACCACAAAAACAAAAGACAAGAAAATGTATTATGTTTTTCTGATGTTTTAAAGCTTTGTTTATATAGCTTATGCTACATATGCTTTTTTCAAATGTATGGCATCAATATCTCTCTCATTCTGTTCTAATCTTCAGCTCCAGAGTCTGACTCTCCGTCCACCTCTACCTGGCACCCTTACCATTCCTCCGAACTTACCACTGAAACCCACAACATCAAGCCAACCACCTCCGCTTTCGTGTCCAAGATTACCAACCTTCCTTCTGAGACCCAGCCAGCCAGCGAATGCTCCAGGGAAAGATGGAGCAACTAAGACGGAAAGCCCAACAGCTCAAACGAAAGCAACACCTGTTCGCCATCTTACGGTTCCACCTCCATGTAAGCAGCCACATGCGTATCTCTCTCTACATAATGCAAATATTTGAATGACATTTAGAAAAACATGTTCAAAAAAGCATGTAGTGTGTCATTTTTTTTAATGAATACTTTTATTCAGCAAGGACACATTAAATTAATCAAAAGTGACATTTATAATGTTACAAAAGACTTTCTATTCACTCAAAATAAAAGGTTTTGTTTACATAATATATGCATATGTGTATATATATATATATATATATATATATATATATATGTGTAGATACAGTATAGAGCCAGACCGATATATCGGCAAGGCGATATTATCGGCCGCTATTAGGCATTTTCCAAACTATCGGTATCGGCAGTTATGAGTTGGTCACGAGACATACATTGCTTGAATAACAATTAAAAGAACATCCCCATCAGTTCTCTTAACTCAAATAAGCATGACAAAATTTGTGACTATCATGTTAAGTTTTGCTGCTCTTAAATAAGCCGAGAGTGAAGCGAAATTAGCTAGTAAAAGTTATGTTACGTTGTTACAGTGTAGTTGACTGACTGTCCTTTTAACTTTTGACAATGTGTCTGAAGTATTTCTTTAATAACGCGTGACAGTTATAGCAATGAGACGTATCATCTCTCCTTGACCTGTTATATTGAAAATGCATGTTTTACAATTTGCAGTATGACTTAATCCATTGCTAAATATTGGCTCATCATAGACTAGCTAACCACAAAGCTAGCTAATGCCACTATCGTCAGTCTGTTCTGTTGTGACAATAAAAGAAACAAGTTTCTTTTTATTTTAGTTAAAACTCATAAATAACTACAAATGTTAGGGAAATCTGTTAATGTTTTGTTGCGCATTTCTGAAATAAACAAAAATACATAAATATCGGCCGATATATCGGATTGATAAAAAAAATCAACAAATATTTGTATCGGTATCGACCTTCAAAATCCTTTATCGGTCGGGCTCTAACACACAATGACATATTTATAATGTATAAATATAATAATATATAATAACATATGTCATGTAAACAAAGACTTATGTTTGATGTGATTAATCGCCAGTAATCGGTTTTGACAGCACTAATTAAATGTATAACAGTTATTTAAAAAAATTGCAATCATATTTCACAATATTACTGTTATTACTGGATTCTCGATCAAATAATTGCAGCCTTGGTGAGAATAAGAAACCTTTTTTTTGTAAATATGTAGGACTAAAACCCTTATTGGAGAGATACGTCTTGCAAACTGTGAATTTTTTTCTTATTTGTTCTTGTCTCCAGCCCTGTACGCACCTGCACAGGCCCACGCCTTAGCAAAACAGAAGCTGAACAGCAGCGGTCTCAAGAGGCCTCACAGCCAGATCAGCATCCCCAGCACCCCTTCAATCAGAGGCACACACCCCCCAACTCACCCCCCGCCACACCAAAGAAGCCTCTTCCAGAGTTAAAGCGCTGCCGTCCACCCAGCCATCACAAAGCACGTCGCGCGGCAGGGCGCTTCAGTGCCCATCACAGTTCCTTCCCCTGCGAGGTCTCACCTCACACCCCCAACCCTGACTTTGCCCTTGAGGTCTTCCTCACCCGGTGGATCCTTACTGGCCACAAAACAGCTGCTGAGGATCGCGTTGTCCTCTGCATCTGCCCAGTGCACCAACGGCCAATCAAAAACAGCCACTGTGTCCCCCCCCACGATCTCATCCAATTCGAAGCCGCTCGTCTTGCCTGTGCTCTCTAAACCAGAGTGCCCTGCCCAGCCGCTACGGACTACAAACCCATGCCCACAGCTGGTGCAGCTGTCGCCCTCCAGACAAACCACAGCGGCCACCCCTCTCATCCCCACCCCGCCACTGGCATCTCCTCGAAGAGCGTCTCCTCCTTCTCCAGTGCTGCCCCTGGTGTCCACCAGCAGCATTCTCGGCCACCACAATCCCCTTTGACCTCACAGAGCCCCACGCAAACGGCCCAGTCGTTAAAAGAGAGAAAAGAGGAACAGAAGGAGAAGGATGTACTAGACCGGACTCCTCAAGATCTGAAATGTCCAGCCCCTCAAAAGAAAATCCCCAGGCGGTTGCCGTAGATCAGCCATCAAGTGAAACTTCGGAGAAGGTTAGAAGAAGCACAATGCATGATCACTCAAACATCTTGGTCAATATGGGTTATACAATGACTGACATGATATCTAGAGAACAAAATCAGAGATATATAAAAGACAATTTAATGATGGCAAATGATGCATAGACAATGCATCAATTTGACAATTGCTGAAATTGAACACATCTTACTTGAAATTTGCTCAAAATTGGAAATGATACAAGGGACAACACTTGATAATCAGTTATCTTTTAATACCCATAATCTCAAAATGACACATATGGTCTTATTAATACTCATGTCATGGCCTATATATCGGTCTATCATTATTCATTACTTTTTTCACCAGGGTTGTTATAGTTCGCGGAAACTAAAACCAAAAGAAAAAGAATTCGAAATATGAACTAAACTATAATAGTATATTAATGATGCTACTACAGTAACACTGATTTAATCTCTGCATTTCAGGTCTTGAGTAAGATGACAGTTTGCACAGAGGATTCAAGGACCGACAGCCAAATGAAGACGTCACAGAAGAACGAGACACTGTCGCCTTCGGTCGCACCTTGGCCAGCTGAGAAAGATGAGCAGTGTGAGGAAATGTCCACCCAGTCAGACAATCACTCAGGTACACAGAGTCACTTACCTGTTTAAAAGAAATATCACAAATATTTTCAAGTCATTTTAAAGGGGTCATGAACTGGCTTTTTACAATTCTATTATATTGTTGTCTGAGGTCAATTTATGACGTTCGCTTGGTTTTTGCATTCAAAAACATCAAAATGAATAAGTAATAGGCTATTTTCTACCCTAGTTTTGAGCCTAGCTGAAAAACGCTCAGTTTTTTGGGTGTCTGGCATTGAAGACTTGGAAATAAACGCCCACTGCTGTGAGTGGGTAACAGTTTTGCATATTATAATGAGTTTCAACTCACCCATTGATGCACTTGGGGAAATTGTTTTGAAAACGTCCAATGTTGTAAAATGGCAACCAGAATGATTCGCCCCTACATGTTGGACCCAGAGTCTGTGTGTTGCACAATTCCTGTCAGATCCAATATCAGACGACACAGCATCGTTCTTACTACTTAATCGGTCTGCAAATCCAGTCTTGTTTACAAAACAATCCTCAGTGAAATGAACAGATGGACAATGTTTTACCTCATCAGCTGGATCATCATTAAAAATAAAGTTTAAACATGCCTTCTTATTGGAATCCAGAGGAATATGCAGCGACTGTTTTCCACAACTAGGCATTGCACAATATTCTATATCGCTCGGTAGCTCGATCCGGTTTGTCATCACGAGGTAGGCATCTATGTTATTTCAGCTATGCGTGTAATGCGCGAAACCGGTGGGCGGGGCTAACTGCCGTGTTGAAGTAGGCGTTAATCTTCTTGCGGGGGTGGTGTTTTATCCTCTTTGACGTCATATTTCCCCACTTTGAAAAACGTAGTCGTTTGCTGAGCCTGGTGTCAATAAAAGCTTTTATTGGACTAACAAGGACATTTTCAGTTCTGAAACTTACATGATATTTTTATAATATGATGACCTCTGAGATGCCAAAAGCTCAAGGAAAATTAGATTTCTCAGTTCATTACCCCTTTAACATTTCTTCTAGACAACGGTCAGATTAAATGAGAGATTTCTGCTCAAGTCAAAAGCTTTTCAGATGTTTCTCCTGAGAAATAACCTAATTGTCTTACATGTGTCTCTTGTACAGTTTCAGAAGAGGTTAGTGTTAGTTAGGGTTAGGGAAATAAATTCAATTATTTCAATATAAACTCAATCTCAAATTTGTCCAATTTATTTGAATGTGTTAGGAGAAATATCTGAGAAAGTTGGTGCTTTTATATATAACTAAGAACTCAATAAAGTGTCCTCTTTATAGATGCTGTTGGTAATATCATAACTTTCTACATTTTTTTCTAGCAATCTCCAGCCTCTCCTCTGACATGTCACCCATCCAGTCCTCCATGACTCAGCCGTTAGATATGTCTCCTGTGGACAGCTGCTTTCCTCCAAGGTTCTCCCTGTACTGGACAGACCACCGGTTCAGCCTCCCACTCGTCAGTCAAATGATACCCACAGAGGTCCAGCAACCATCAGGAGCGGCCAAACCTTTGGTTCTAACACACCTCGTGGAAGGATTTATCATACAGGAGGGACTGGAGCCATTCCCGGTAAACAAAACATATATCAACCGCTGCCTGAATTACATATCTTTGTAGTAGATATGTTGAACTTTCTATTCATTAAAGAATACTGGAAATGTGTATCATGTAAAAATATGAAGCAGGACTGTTTTCAAGATTGATAATAAGAAATGTTTCTTGAGCAGCAAATCTACATATTTGAATGATTTCTGAAGGTATCACGTGATGAAAATGCATCTTTATCACAGGAATAAATAACATTTTAAAATATAGAAAAATACAAAACAGTTATTTTAAATTCTAATAAATATTTCACAATATTTGTAATTACCCACAGGTGAGCAGGTCATCTCTGATGGTGGGTCCTGTCCAGGAGTCTGGGGTGAATGGGGTGAGGGAAGCAGAACTCATCCCTTCTAGTTCAGAACCTCCAGATGACTCCACAGACTCGGATGATGAGGATTTGGTTACAAACAGTAAGTAAAACACACTTCTTTTACAGTTTTATTGCAGCATCTTTTATTACCAAAAAAAAAATGCCATGTAATCTTTAACTAAACCACTTATGGCTGCCTCAATTAGGGATTTGTAAAAAAGGACCACATCACAAGCAAGACACCATTGGCCTGTTCCAGATCTTTCATACAATAATGGAATGGATTTAAAATCACTATTTATTATAATATTTGTGTGTGCTTTGCATTTTATGCTTAAAAATTGCAACAGTTCTGGATCAGAATA
Source organism: Hybognathus amarus (assembly GCA_030378365.1). Taxonomy (NCBI): domain Eukaryota; kingdom Metazoa; phylum Chordata; class Actinopteri; order Cypriniformes; family Leuciscidae; genus Hybognathus; species Hybognathus amarus. Next base: position 542,683 of record JAQIUQ010004479.1, read on the forward strand.
TTTCAGCATTAGCATTAAAGCACTTGTATCTGAATATTGTAGCATTAGCAGTAGCCGCAAACAAGTCTCTGGATTCAAATATTTCAGGATTTAGAAAAGAGTTGTGTCCTAATTTGCGTACTTATGCACTATTCTATGCCATTTTGTGGTATAAACAGTGTGAGTTATGTGTTCACACTAGCCTGGGTTTCCCCATGCTGCCTTGCTGCAGCGCGATTTTATTTTCACATTTTATTTATTCATTCTCAGTGATATGTGGTCAACGCCAGGCTATGTTCACACTGAAAATCCTTACAAATAAAGTGTACTATAAATACCAAGATGATGCACATAAAACGACCTGAACTGATAAAATAAACTGGAAGGTTGGACACTTCATGTACTTAAAGGTGGAATACCTAAGATTTTTGCATTAAAATATCCCAAAATCACAAGGCCAGTGTTATATATTTAGTTAAGATGATAACTTACAATATTCCAAATGTTTCAAGCAATGTTTAAAATCGCGAGAAAATTGAGATTTTAACCAAGGAAACGGGGAGTGTGAGCAGGGGTGAGCTGGGAGTCGACAGTCAATCGCGTCATATCCGCGTTACCTCGGTTTCCGCTCGTACTACGTGTCAGTCCTGGATAAATGCGGAAATTGTAGTTGTGCATTAGCGTCTATCAAGCAACAAACGTCAGCTTGTTTCATGCATTTGTAATGGAATGGTGCACATTCTGGTGCATTATTCTTTTCAATTATTCTCGGAATGTGAACTGTTGGCTGTAAAGGGGGTCACACACCGGACGAGAAGAGCCGCGCCACGTCTAGGACAAAGTCCAGTATCGCACACCGGACGCGCACTTTCTCATCAGTATATATGGCCAGCAATATTGTTATGTTTATTGACATGAAAGGAAGATAATGTGTCTATGTTATGATTGTACTGCACAATTAAATACAATCGTTGCTGAGTCTGCAGTCTGAAAATTTTACCTCAGAACATCCGTTAACTGAATGAATTGAGAATATCACCTGAAAAATCTAATAACATCAGTAATTGTCATTCAAGCAGCTGATTTCTGTAAATGAATGCAAAACTAAATGCATATTGCAGCATAGGGCGAAGTCAGGATACATTAGCAACGATTTGACTTCAAACCCTCTCCACCATAGCTTTGTCCAGTGACTCGTACAGTAACATCTGTGATAACTAATTTACTTTTAAACCTGACTTTTCTTGCGGCTATTTCAGTTTAATGAAAAACAAGCATGTCATTAAACGCAACATTTATAGAAATCGAACTTTACCTCATCCATGACAACTAATTTTCGATTCCCATCTGACTGATTTATCCACGGTGGAGTTGAAAACAACAGTTCCCATCATTCTGCGTTCCTCCATGTCGTCATCAAGCAAAGCCGTTGTTGTTGTTTTGAATGTAGCGCCCTCTAGTGACATGCCAATCTTAGGTATTGCAGCTTTAAATCTTTAATTATATAGCAGATGGGGTTGGGCTGTTAGATTCTGAAATTGCATGACAAAATAACATTTATGTAATTCATATGGTTGAGTGCATAGTGTATAGTACATCATTTAGGATAAGGTTTTGAATCAGAATATTGCAGCAGTAGCATAATAGCACACAAGGCTTTAAACTGTAACATTACAGCAAAACAATATTTTTACAGGATTCTGTCTAAATATAAAATCTGTTTCCCTCCATCTTGTTTCTCATTGAAGATGGTATCAGTACGGGGCCACAAGCTTGTTTTGCAGTGCCAGTTTTGCAAGAGGAAAGGCACTGCCCAAACATTCCCACGCTCCAAGCGTTTCTGCTCCAAATCCTGTGCCAAGAGGTACACCTCTCTTACATGATATACTACATTGATAGAGTACAATAAACAACCTGTTAGTATGGCTGGCACAATGAATTGGTGCCTAAATTGTATTCTATGCACATACAACCTCTCCATCAACACCATTGCAAATGTCTCTCTTGCTTGGTGGAGTCAGAAACCACAACTGGAAGGGTCTGAGCACTGATTTCCTGCATTTATCAAGAGTTCACTTCAAGAATAACAGAGGTGTGCATGACTAATTGACTCAAACAGATATTTTGTGTGGTGAAAGGGGTATTTCCATCAGAAGCAAATTAATATGCATGTTCACAGTGGCCACAAAATGTGTTTGAGACACCTTAAAGTGTATGAATTGCATTAAATAACAAATGTTTAAAAGAAATATAGAACAAAGAAAAACAAAAATACAGTTTGTTTGTTTTGTTTTAAATGATAATCTCCTCTCTCTCTCTCTCTCTCTCTCTCTCTCTCT